>JAAGKR010003065.1:13622-78622 GCA_011419295.1 Clarias macrocephalus
GAAAGATAACAGTAACTCACATAACATCTCATTATAATTGAGATATGCTGAAGAGCATCTCTGAACATGTCAAACCTTGAAGCAGATGTCCTACAGCAGCTGAAGACCACACCAGGGGTCACTCCTGTCAGCCAGGAGTAGGAAACTGAGGCTACAGGTCACATGTTCACATAGGTCACATGTTTCAATTTCTGATGTGACATTCGAATGACAGGGTCAGAATTTGGCAAAAACAACATAAAAGCATGGATCCATCCTGCCTTGTATCAGCAGTTCAGGCTGGTGGTGCTGGTAGAATTGAGTGGGAGAGATTTTCTTGGCACACTTTGATTCCTTTCGTACCAATTGAGCAAGGTTTTAATACCACAGCCTACCTGAGTATTGTTGCTGACCATGTCCATCCCTTTATGATCACAGGATCATGCACACAAAGATAAAATAATCTCAAACTAATTTCTTGAACAAGAGCGTGAGGTCACTGTACTCACCAATAGAGCACCTTTGGTGGAATGGTAGATTTGCATTATGGATGTGCAGCCTAAAAATCAGCAGCAACACAGATGAACCCCTGCTTCCCGTTTCTCCCAAATGAGGATGGGTTCCTTGTTAATTCTGGTTCCTCTCAAGGTGTCTTCCTACTGCCATCTCAGGGAGTTTTCCCTTGCCACTGTCACGCTTGGCTTGATCATCAGGGACAATCTGATCATTTTGATTATTACACATTCACATTTCATACAAACTTCCATAATTTTGATTGTGTAAAGCTGCTTTGCGACAATGACAATTAAGTGCTATACAAATCAAATTTAATTGAATTTACAGTAATTGAATATTTGATACCCAAGCAAAAAAAAAAAAAAAAAAATCTACTACTTGGTGTAGAAACCCTTGCTGGCAAGCACAGAGCTAAAATGTTTCTTGTAGTTGGTTATCACGTTTGCACACATCTTTGGAGGGATTCTGGTCCACTCTTCTTTACAGACCTTCTATAATACTTAAGATTTCATCCTATCCTGAAATCTCATCCTGTCACTTGCAACTCAAAGTTTTAGCTCCTTCCATAGATTTTTCATAGGAATAATGTCTGGAGACTGGCTGGGCCACTCAGTGACCTTAATGTGCTTCCACTTGAAGTGTTGCCTTCAGGTTATAATTTGGGTCGTAGTCATGCTGGAAGACCCATCTTCAGGCGGTTCTCACCCAAAATTTCACAATACATGGCCCTGTCCATTGGCCCCTCAATGTGACAAAGTCGGCAAAGTTAAAGTTCTCAGAGAAACAGCTAAAGGGTCATAACAGGTCTTAGGGTCATAATCAACACTTTTCTTCCTCATGGCAAACATGACAAGGCAAATTGATGCCAAAAAGCTAAATTTTGGTCTCATCTGACCACAGCATTTTCTCCCAATCCTTCTCAGTTCATTTGCAATTTTCAGATGGGCCTGTACAGGATTTCAATCCATGGAGGGGTATGGTGTTACCAGTGCTTTGTTTGGTGACTGTGGTCCCAACTGCCTTGAGATCATTCACCGTGTAGTTCTGGACTGATCCCTCAGTTTTCTCATGATTATCTTTACCCCATTAGGTGAAATCTTGCATGGAGCTCTAGACTGAGGATGTTGATTGTTATTTTGTATTTCTTCCGTTTGCAAATAATCCCACCCACAGTTGTCTCCTACTCACCAAGCTTTTTGCGGATGGTTTTTGTAGCTCATTCCAGCCTTGTCCAGGTCTACAATCTTTTCCCTGATATCCATTGACAGCTCTTTGGTCTTGCACATGGTGGTGAGGTTTAAATGGAAGATTTAGATATTATTTAGATAGTCTGTCTCTATCCTTTATAATAACCCTATAATGAAAAATATAGATCTTTCATTTCTTTATAAGTGAGTAAACTTACAATATCTACAGGGGAGCAAATGATTATTTCCCCTCTGTACTGTATTTCATAAATTGACGTAATTGAGTAGTTTTTATTTTTGTGTACTTCTACTTTTTGAAGTAGTTTTTAAAGTCTCTAATTTTACTTTTACTTAAGCATGTTTTGTTTGAAGTATTGTACTTTGCTACATTTTAAATCATATTCGCTACTAAGTAAAAAAAAAATTAAATGAAAAAAAAATGCTTTGTATAAACGCTTGGTTGCGCTCGCGTGTGTGTATCGTGTCCTGGTCGCGCGCCGCTCCAGACTCCACTCCAGGTTTTCTGACTGTCCCCACATCGGCATCTACCCGACCTTCCACATGGTCGCTTCCGCCCTGACAGTGACGTCATCAACCAGCGCCACCAGATATAAACCGGAGAGACACGCGGGAAAGACGAGGTGTTGGTTGTGTTGGAGAGAGGTTATTTTTGGTTTGTGATTTCGTTTTGATATTTGGTTGTGTTTTGTGGTTTTGATTTTTTGCCTCCCATTGACTTAGGTGATTGCTTTGCCCCTTTGGTTTGATTGCTTGGCTTTTTGTATATATTTGTAGATGATTTGACTGTATGTTTGTGCACTCAGCAGTAGTAGGGGCGTGGCTGCCATTTATTTTGGAAAGAGGGAATTTATTCACTGTTTTAGATTTAGGGAGTCAGGAAAAGTGTTTTGTCTTTTTTTGCAGGTAATCTAGCTACTAAAATACAGATACCCTTTTGTTTATTATTTTGGCCTGGGTCCACCCTGAAGCTGATTCTGGTGTGTGTGTGTGTGTGTGTGTGTATATTGCTTGTGTATATTTTTGTAAAGCAGTACAAACTTCACTATTTCATCAGTTAATGACTGGATCTAGTTCTTTCTGCCATATGCCACCATTTCCATACAGTTTATAATAGAACCCTGAACCGTTCATTTGCTGTACGGCCCGACACTAGACTGGGACAAAACACCATATTTAAGCGACCACTTTTATTTTCAAGCACAAGAAAGACAACAGCTTTATTATGCAATGTTGTTCCTTCAATTAAAAACAGTTACTAGTTTGAGATTTATATCCGCTTGCCTTTTATGAACTACACTAGAATGTTTCATCCCACCACTGCTGTTAAAAACAAAGTAACTCAGGAACTTTTACTCTGAGTAAATTTTTTTATGAGCTACTTTTTACTTTTACTTGAGTAGATTTTTATAAAGGTAACTTTACTGTACTTGTACTTGAGTATAATTTCACCGAAGTAACAATACTTTTACTTTCATTACTCTTTCCAACTCTGATAAAGCGTTAAGGCAGTTCCGAAGGCAAACATAACCCAACTCAGTACTAGCAAGGTGTACCTAATGATGTGGCCTGTGACTGTATATGCAAATTCCCAAGCATAAATATTAAAAAAAAAAAAAAAAATTTTATGCACCGTACTGTAAACAAGCTCAGTTGGAAGCTGCAGCAGGTCAGCGCTCCAAAAAGGCCGTTCACCAAGAGACACTCCTCAGCAAGGGTGCCTTACAAAATCTCCCAAATGTATGCAAGGACACAACATGAAGAAAATGTCTTCAGGAAATCTATTCCTTAGGGTGAAACCTCAGAAGAGGCATCTCACTTCGCTAAAGTCATTATGTAAAACAGCACACAGCAGGCTCGTCACATCCTGCTGTCTATACACACATTGTTGATGCAATTCATGCTCAGCAAATCCTATTTAAAGCTCACCAAGGACACACGTCAAGGTACAGAAATCTCCAATGACATTGGCTCACTTCTCACTTTGGGAAAAAAAAAAAAAAAAACATGCTGTCAAAGCCTAGCAAAAGGTAACAGACACCAGGCAATCGGTGTCCCTGCTGAGGAACGGAAGGAGACAAGGTGGGGATAAATGTGTCTTTCAGTCAATTTCATTCAGCATTATGGGTCATCTGCATATTGTTTTAGACATCAGACTTTACTCATATTTGCAGCACAGTTTTATAAAATAAGTCAAGTTTGCAAACTGAGGGATTAAGGTCAGAACCACCACTATGCTTCACGGGGAGGATAGTGAACCCGGGGTGAGGACCAGTTTAAGATTTGCATGTTAGTTCCTGTTTTCAACATGAAGGGAGTTGAGGCAGGATGCAAGTGCAGATTGTTCTTTAATAAACCAAAGTTTAAAGATTATTAAACACAAACAGCAACGTGAAAACTATCACCACGGTTAGGTTAAAAACTAAGGGCTAAGGTTAACGCTAATGCTAATAAGAAACAGAACAGGGATATGACAGGGCTAACAAGTTTCTTTAACACATAAAAAAAAAAAAAAAAAAACAACAGACACAAGACGAAGCCTGCACTGAAACATGATGAAGTAAACAATGTGCCGGTGATTACGACTGATCGAGTGACTGTGACAGGTGAAGTGCAATGTAGGCTGGGAACAGCAAGAAAGCAAGCAAGAAAGAAATAAAGGCAGAAAATGACAAAGACAATATTGAGTTTCAGCAAAGACAGGATCAATTACAGATCTAATTATTTAAATAATTATAAACTATTATAAAATTAAATAAAAGGGACAACTGAAGAAATGAAAGGAAGAAAGAAAGAAAGAAAAAAGGAATAAATGAAATATCAGCCAGGAAACCTGGAGCTTCTGTGATCTCCTTCTGTGTTCCTCAGCCTAAAGCTGAGCTGTGCCTCTCGCTCGATCTGATTCTGGTTAATTTTGTGGAAATGAAGCATTGCAGGTGGGAATCTGAATTTGTCCACAGGTCAGCGCAGCCAGTTTTGTTCCTTTCTGCATCCTCACACATGGACAGCAGCAGCTGCACACAGTTGACATGCTGCAGTTTACGCTTTCTTCATCAGAGAATGGAAAAGTTCAAGTCTAAATTTTTTTTTAACATTTCACATATTTTTTAATATTTCACTTATTTAACAATGACATGATTGTTGATGTAGAGAGACGAGAAAGAAAATGAACTGAAGCATATTTCCTAAAAACCCCACAGATTTTCTGACAGGTATGAAGTGTGTATAAAAGTTAACGTTTGACAGATTGTGAGGTTACTAAGAAATGAGATCTAAACAAGTCAACTTAAATATAGGCTCAACATCTAATTATTTTGTAAATGAAAGCTTCAAGCTTAATCTTAAATTTTGTAACATTTCACTTCTCCCAGGTCTTCTCCTTCTGACAAATTGATGTATGAAACTTTACTTCAGAAAAGTGAAATCAATTACGGTCTGCTGCAGACGTGTCCAAAACTGCAGCCTCCAGGTCAGATGGCGCCTGAGGACAGATTTTAATTGGCCACGATTTCTATCTTTAAATGCATTACATGTGGCCTGCTGTACATTTTCCTCCTTTTCAGCTAAGGGTGACAGCATGACTGTAAAATAGGATGGAGCCTCACCACACAACTGCAGCTGACTGACCCTCATCAGCTGGAGCACCTTCCTTTCTAGATGCTCTAATAGATTTTAGACAATATGAAGCTTCAGCATTGACAAGTTGAGTTATGAATGAAAAAAAAAAAATCAATCAACCTACCAACCAAACAAACTAAACCAGAGTCCCTGCTTGCACTCTACACTAAATATACATAAACCTTATATATTATGTGACTGTGACTATACCTAACTGTCATCTCTCCACTTCTGCTCTCCCCTCTCCTGTTCTCTCTCCCTCTCTCTCTCTTTCCCTCTCCCTGTATCTCTGTCGAGCTACACATGTCGTTCCTGAGCTGCCAGTAATCCAGATCCCCTCTGCCCTCTGGACCTGTATGACTCGTCCTGGTGACCCACTTCTGGTTGGAGATCTCGTCACATGGATGCCCTTGTGGTCTCTCTGGGATGCGTCTGGTGTCTGGGGACGGTTTCTACCATGAAAATGGTTCTGACCTCGGCTGATGTTGACCACTGTTTCTCTGAGGACTTGACTTGGCTGCAGTCGCTCGATAGTTCAGGACTGGAATTTCATACAAGTCTACCTGAGCCTCCAATAACTAACTGGACTCCATATTGACATCAATTAATATCTACTGTTATACTGAACTGCTGGCCACCCAACACACAGAATGAATGCAGATCAATTCCTGCTTCCTGTTTTACCCAGATGAGGATGGGGTCCCTGTTGAGTCCGGTTCCTCTCAAGGTTTCTTCCTATTGCCATCTTAGGAAGTTTTTTCCTTGCCACTGTCACACTCGGCTTGCTCACCAGGGACAATCTGATCATTTTGAATTATACACATGCACATTTCACATGCACATACAAACTTAAATAATTCTTTTGATTGTGTAAATCTGCTTTGCGACAATGACAGTTGTTAAAAGTGCTATTGTAAGGGATCACCCCTAGAGGGCACTGTGTGCCCGATAAGTTTGTGTTGTCGTTTTGTGTTGGTAGACTCAGTTTCCCAGAAGGCACCTCGGTCAAGCGATGAAGGAGCGCACCTGAACCGAGGTAGCTCATTACACCTTCTATAAATAGCTGTTTTTCTAGGAAACTGGGTTGAGCATTAACAATGTCAAGTGGGCATTCCTTTTGGTCTGGTTTTTGTAATAATTTGCACTTGGTTTAAGTTTTGTAACCTTTTAAAAAAAAAGGCACTAACTAGGCAATGTGTATGTCTCATTTGCGTTTGAGTGGTGGAGCTGTTCTGTACACGTATTTGTGGTTAGTGTGTTAGTCTTGTTATGTCTAAGTACTGCTCTGTGTGGTAACTGTGTAGGTTCCCCTTACCATGTTTAGCCACTTGAGGGTTTAGCCGCAAGAACGTTTAACCGCAAGTAGGTTTAGCCTCTAGTAGGATTAGCCTCTAGCATAGATTAGTCTTGTGCGTTTGTGTTCCATGTAGGTTCAGCTACTAATCCGGTTAGATACTAACCCTATTGGGTACTTACCCGGTTAGGTCATCATCCACCTCGACAATACCCCGAATAGGTACTAATCCAACTAATTACTAACACGCTCAGCTCGTCTCCGTTTAGGTTCAGCTCCAGGTTTCTTGTGTTCAGCTCCATCTAGGCCTGTGTTTCGCTAAAGGGCCTGTGTTTCGCTAAAGGGCCTGTGTTGCACTTGAGTTAGAGAGTTCTTTGTTTAAAGTTCTGTTAATTTACTTATTATTCATGTTTTGTTTAAATAAAAACCTCTTTTTGCTTAAAGAACCCTCTGTGCTCATGCCTGCCCTTTTAAGCCCACGGCAACTACATCAGCCAGCCGTGATACCACATAGATTCTCTGACAGCTATACAAATAAAATTGAATTGAATTGAAAATCAACTAACCAAACATGCAAAGTGTATCTAACAAATCTAGCTGACAAACCAAGTAAGAAATGATGGTGCTTGCTCGCTAACTACCAAACTACTCTTATGTTGCTGGATTATCAGAAAAGCTAACAAGGATCTTTGGAAAGCACAATGTACCAGTTAACTTCACACTCATCAACACACTAAAACAGAGGCTCATCCACCCTAAAGACTGCCCACACCAAAACATTATAGCAATATCATATCCATGGTCCAATGCAGTGAAGAGTTCTCAGAGCTCTACATCGGGGAAACAAAACAACCTCTTCATGAAAGCATAAATCAACAAACAAGGAGCAACAACTCAGAGTTGAAATCAATGGTATACCTTCACCTGAAGGACAAAGGATGCAGATTTGAGGATGGAAATATATGGATTTTGGACAGAGAGGAGGCAGAGATAGCCAGCCCCCGACTCCAGCATTAGAGCCCTCACAGCTGGGCGAGTGGGGGACAACTCGGCGGCATACTTTTCTTTAGCCAAAGGTAACGCTAAGGCTAGCCCACTGGAGCAGACCTCCTCTGAGCCAGAGCACCGGACATAGCAGGTAATCTCAGGGCTCTAGGACAGCATAGGTTCTCTAAAATAGTTGTCCATGCTGGAGCTAATGATATACGCCTTCATCAGTCAGAAGTTAGCAAGAATAATTTTTCAGAGGTGTTTAAAGTAGCAAAGGTGATGTCTGATGAAGGAGTTTGCTCTGGCCCAATCCCAATGCCACGTTGCAACATAGCTCACAGCAGGTTATGGTTGCTGAACCTCTGGATGTCCAGGTTGTGCTCCGAAAATAATGTGGGCTTTAAAGACAATTGAAAGTCCTTTAAGGGCAAAGCTGACCTGTTACGGCATCCATCCCACTCTGGAAGATCCTGCTCTCATTTCTTGTAGTAGTTAATCGGTGACTCCCCAGAGCCCAAGCAAGGGAGCAGACAAATAGACTAAACCAACTGTCTGCTAGCTGCATAGATTCGTCACTCAGGATTCACTATATTGAGACTGTGTCTGTTCCCTGAGCTAAACAAAAAAATTGAAAGTCTGTATTAGTAACTTAATTAATATATAGACCAAAAATTCAAAACACACTGAATACACAGGCAGCACCTCTGATCTGAAGCTAGGACTGTTAGATCTCTCGTATCTAAAGCAGTTATTGTTAATGAAATTATCACAGGTCAAGAGTTTGATATATTATATTTACCAGAAACCTGGATTAAAGAAGCTATGATTAAAGAGCATGAAGCTAAGTCCTCCTGGATACAGATATATATATACCAGCCTCGGCTATCTGGTAGAGGATGACGCATCGCAGCCATTTACAATGATAGTCTATCGTACAAAAACACACGGACATAAATTTAATGCATTTGAAGTTCTCTATAGTAACATAAAAAGTGTAGATACAAATATGAAGTCAGCTCAGTCAATCCCACTAATTATCATTTACAGACCTGGTCATTTCTGTAGACAAAGTGTTAATTGCTGGAGACTTTAATATTCATTTTGAGAATCCAGAAGACCCTGTAGATTCTCAAAAATAATATTAATGTCTCCAGCAATTGACGCTGTGACCATACTGGGCTCAGTAGGAGTAAATCAGTGTGTAGTAGGACCCATTTACAAAGTAGGTCACACTTAATATTATCCTTCGGATTAAGTATAAGAAATATAACTGCAATTCCACAATCTGAAGTTATCTCAACTCACTGTCTTGTCTAAATTAAAGTGTGTCATAGTAATAATGTACGCACAGCACCGCGCTACCGCCTTAAACGTACATTTTATATCAAATACCACAAAGAGCTTTATCAATAATCTCCCAGAGTTATCAACTTTGATTGAATCGCCATCCACAGACTCCACAGAACTCGATCAGGCGACTGAATATCGTTATACCTTAGATAAGAAACCCGCTTCCTGACCACACATGCACTTTAAAACAAACCGCTCAGAAATTAAAACGCAAATGACATCAAACTAAATTGTTAGTATTTCAAATAGCTTGGAAGGAGAAGCATCCTGAACTATAGAAAAGCTCTCGGTGATGCTGGATCAACGTCTCTCTCCACTCTTATAGAAAATAACAAAAATAATACTTGATTTTTATTTAATACTGTAGCTAGAAATAGACAACTGCAGAAATCTCCACAACAACAATATACAGTAGTGAGGATTTCATGAACTTTTTCAATAACAAAGTCGTAAATATTAGGCAAAACATTCAGGCTTTGAAATCAGACAATTTAAGTGATACAGATGATAAACTAACCACACCACATCAGAACCTCGAATACTTTACTTCCCATGAAGAGGTAAAGAAAAAATTGTCATCCTATGAATTAGATCATACTGTATACTGACACATTTTCTCAGGCAGATAGTAGCAGCAATAACAGAACCTCTCTTGAAAATCGTTAACTTTTCACTCAGCAGTGGGTATGTTTCAAAATCCTTTACATTAGCAGTTATTAAACCGATAATTAAGAAACCTGACCTTGACCCTTGTCAGCTGTCCACTTACAGGCCGATAGCAAACCTCCCCTTTATCTCTATGATTCTGGAAAAGGTAGTAGCGCAGCAGCTCTGTTCATATCTACACAGAAATAATATACATGAACTGTATCAGTCAGGTTTATTCCCCATCACAGCACAGAGGCAGCAACTTGTTAAAGTAGTAAACGACCTCCTGTAAGGTTTTATAATATTGTAAGACATTGTAATCTAATGAGAAGATTCCTGTGCCCTGAGAACAGCCCCCTCACTGTGCTTCCTTCTGGGGTAACATCTTCTATATCCTGTATCCAGACGAGTTTACATCCAAATGGCTCTTGTCTGCTAGAACCCTTTTGTTTAATCAGGAGAATGCAAATGTATTTCCTCTCCCCTGTCTGTCTCCGGGTCTCTCTATGACTGACATGTCAATGACTGGATCTTTTGATTTTCAGGATGTAGCACCGTTTAAATGTGCTCTCCTTGCTGAGAATAAACATAGATCTTCAGACATCATGCCTGTGTGTGTGTGTGTGTGTGTGTGTGTGTGTGTGTGTGTGTGTGTGTGTGTGTGTGTGTGTGTGTGTGTGTGCTTAAAACTTAGCTTGGACACACTTCTTCTTCATTTAAAACCTAATACCTCCTATTGTCCTCTGATCAGTGTTGCGTCACTATACTTGTGTTACTCGACCCGAGTTTTGGCATAACTGATCATAGTATTCTCCTTTTCTCCTTCACAGATTAAAAATGTAGTAGGAATTAAGGGAAAGGCCCTCTCCTGGCTCAGATCCTATTTGACTGATAGTTATCAGTCTTAGATTTAAATGGTCTACATGTTCTCAAGTGGAGTTTGGTGTTCCAAGGGAAGCAGCAAGGGTTTTGATCACACTATAGCTTTAAATGGCCCTGTTGTTCCATCAAGTGCAACAGTGGAAGACCTCGGAGTGATTATAGATTCCAGCCTTTTATTTGAAGCTCATGTAGATACTATTACCTGTATAGTTTTCTTTCACCTCAGAAATATTGCCAAGTTAAGGACTATATTGTCACTAAATGATGCAGAAAAACTAGTTCATGCTTTTATCACCTCTAGGTTGGACTATTGTAACACCTTACTGTCTGGTTGTTCAACTAGGTGTATAAACAAGCTTCAGTCAGTCCAGAATGCAGCAGTCCTCACTAGAACCTCACTTACGATCCGCCACGCCTACGTCCATCAAAGGATGCAGGCTGCCTGTCAGTACCACGTATTATGAAAACTACAGCAGGGGGCGGAGCTTTTTCTTACAAAGCCCCAAAGTTATGGAATAGTCTTCCTATAAATGTTCGGGATGTTTATGTTAATTAATGTTTTTCAGTCTAGGCTCAAAATCTATTTATATAGGCAAGAATTTTTAAGATCTGGGGATCTCATGGACGTAGAGTATCTGGTGAACTGGTATGTTTAGATGCTGTCCTCCCCACTCTCATTGATCACTCAAGTTTGTTGACGATGCAGTGATTGGTCGCATTATATCCCAGGGAGCCCTCATGTCTGTGTTTCCTTCTGACTCTCCCTTCTAGATATGCTGTCATAGTAGATCCTGCTGGAGTCCCTGCTTGCACTCTGCACAAAATATACATTCACTTTATACATTGTGTGACAGTGATCATACCTAACTGCCATCTCTCCGTCTCTTCTGCTCTTTTCTCATCTCTCTATTCTCCTCTCTCTCTCCCTCTGTCTCTCTCTTTAACTCTCCCTGTTTCTCTGTTGAGCTATACATGTCGCTGTTGAGCTGCCAGTGATCAAGACCCCCTCTGCCCTCTGGACCTGTCTGACTCTTCCCGGTGTCCTGCTTCTGGCTGGACATCTCATCGCGTGGATGCCCTGTGTGGTCTGCCTGAAATGCGTGTGGTGAGTGGGGATGGTTCCATCTGTCCACGGAGATGGTCCTGGCCTCAGCTGATGCTGGCAGCTGTTTTCTGAGGAGTCATGACTGCAGTTGCTCGATGGTTCAGGACTGAAATTTCCTACAGTCTACCTGAGCCTCCAATAACAAATTGAAATCCATATTAACTTAAACACATCTTCTACTGAAGGTCCAGTCTCACACAGTATTATGCAGATCAATCCCTGCTATCTGTTTTCACCCAGATGAGGATGGGTTCCCTGTTGAGTCTCGTTCCTCTCAAGGTTTCTTCTTACTGCCATCACAGGGAGTTTTTCCTTGCCACTGTCGCTGTCGTTCTCAGCTTGCTCATCAGGGACAATCTTATTGTTTTGATTCATCCACATTCATATTTCATACAAACTTAAATAGTTCTTTTGATTGTGTAAAGCCAATTTGCATAAAAGATTGTGAAAAGTCAATTTGCGACAATATCAAATTTCAATTTAATTGAATTGAATCGAAAGAAGCCATCTATGTGCTGATTAAAAATCCTTCTCTCAACAGTGTTGGAGATCTTTGACACAATCTTTCTCCTATTTTTCATGCTGCCCTTTCATACATTCCAGGAGGATCAAGACCTCTTCACACGCCCACCAAGAAAGCCACACTTAAGGACGCCCCTACAGTCTCTTTGGTCGTTCCACCTCAACGACTCTTCTTCATCTCCTCTCTATTGTCGTCCTAACAGCTCTCTCCCCTCCACCTACTCTCTAATGACCCTTCCTCCTATTATCACCTCCTCAATTGTTCACATAACAAGCATTTTCTGATAGAGGAGGATTCTTTGACCTTACAGGACTTAAATACCAGGAACTTTCCAATTTACCTTTGACTGAAGAAGTTGCTGGAATGAGTAAAAAAAAAGGCAAGGCAAGGCAAGTTTATTTGTATATCAAATTTCAAACACAATGGTAATTCAAAGTGCTTTGCAAAAAAGAGGAGATAATAACCATAAAATGAAATAGAAAATAATAGCAATACATATTTTAAAATTATTTTAAATAAAAATAAAAACAGTTTGCAATGAAACTTTTAAAACTATCTAAAATATTTATATCAAAATAAAACAGTTAAAAATATAAGATAAGAATGAAATAGTGCAGTCAGTTCGGATGTAGCACAGTGCTCATTCAATGATTGCCCAGCTAAACAGATGAGTTTTAAGTCTAGATACAAATGTGATTAATGTTTTAACACATCTGAACTCATCTGGAAGCTGGTTCCAACTGCAGGCAGCATAATAGCTTAAGGCGGACTCCCTTTGTTTTGTGTGAACCCTTGGTATTTCTAACTGACTCGATCTGAGTGGTCTGTTTATAGGTTTGTATTCAGTGAGCATATCTGCAATCTATTTAGGTTCTAGGCCATTTAATGATTTATAAACGAGTAAAAATACTTTAAAATCTAATGTTACCTGAAACCTAAATGGTACAGGAAGTCAGTGTAAGAACCTGAGAACTGGTGTGATGTGCTCAGATTTTCTGGTTCTAGTCAGAATTCTGGCAGCAGCGTTCTGGATGAGCTGCAGCTGTCTAATGGTCTCCTTGGGAAGGCCGTTGAGGAGACCATTACATTAATCCATCCGGCTGGTGATAAAGACATGGACAAGTTTCTCCAAGTCTTGATTGGAAACAAAACATCTAATTCTTGCAATTTTTTGAGATGATAGTATGCTGATTTAAATGCTTTGACATGACTACTCAAACTAAGGTCTGTCTCCAGAATCACCCCAAGATTCTTAACTTGATTTTTAGTTGTTTGACTCCTAGAGTGAAGGTATGCATTCACCTTCAGAGCTTCATCTTTGTTTTGAAATGTAATGACTTCAGTTTTCTTCTTGTTTAACTAAAAAATTTTTGGCACATCCAACTGTTTATTTCATCAATGCATTGGCAGAGAGAGTCAACGGGGCTGTAGTCATTTGGAGATAAGGCTAGCTAAATCTGGGTATCATCAGCATAGCTGTAATAGGCAGTTTGGTTCTTTCTCATTATATGACTTAGTGGGAGCATTTACAGGCTAAACAGGAGCAGTGCAAGAATTGAGCCTTGTGGGACTCGCCCGTGGGGTAGGGTCCATAGGGTCGAACCTGTTACATCGATGTAAATAAGAAATGACTGTATTCAATTTAAATTCTAAATACTTACTGTAATTTTAGTACTGTGATTATGCGTTCATTTAATTACAGTGTTTGGCCTGAATTTTAAGTCAAGTCAAGTCAAGTCAAATAGGCTTTTATTGTCATTCCAACCATATACAGTTAGTACACAGTGAAACGAAACTTCTTGGGTTACTTAGCTGTAACCCTGTTACCTGATAAAGCGGGAATGAGATGCTGCGTGAAAACACTATAGGAACATCTCTTTGTTCTCTGTGTGTATCAAAACACCAAATACTTTGGCTTATAACCTCAGTCAGGTGACGTCACCCGATAAGGTGCACTGCAGGTTATAAATAGTAGTGAACCGGAAACATCCTCAGGTCAATTTTGTCTGAAGGACGTCCAGGAGTGTGGCATTGAAGCGCAGCATCTTGTTCCCGCTTTATCAGGGAACAGGGTTACAGCTAAGTAACCCGAGACCTTCCCTTTCAAAAGCTACACTCGATCCTGCGTGAAAACGCTATGGGAACGAGTATACCAATGCCGCCGCACTGCAAGTGTCTGGACCCCGAGTTTGTGTAGCGTGTGCACACAATAGCAAAAGGAGGTCTCAGACCTAGCTCTGGGATGCTGACTCGAGGATCCGCGAGCTCGGAGTAGCATTGACATCCAGACTAAAAAATCTAACAAACGTGTGCAGAGAGCACCAGCCTGCCTGGTCGAATGAGCCCTGAATCCCAGAGGCGAAGTGTGACCACGCGCCTCATAGGCTAGGGCAATAGCATCTCTCACCCAGTGTGACAACTTCTGTCTAGTGGCGGCCGCCCCCCGGTTTCGGCCCCCACGATAAATGAAAAGCTGCTCTGACTTACGCCACTGGCTAGTGCGGTGGACGTAAATCTGAAGAGCACATATTGGACACAGTAAGTGAAGTCTTTCCTGCTCAGGAGCTGTGAAAGGTGGAGGACAGAAGGCTTCGAGAACAACTGGGTGCATGGTCGAGAATGGAACCTTCGGAAGATAGTTCGGGTGAGAATGCAAAATATCTTTGACTAGCTCAGGTCTAGACAGGATGGGGAGACTGACAGAGCCTGCAGATCCCCAAACCTCTTCGAAAAAGTAATATCCATGAGAAAAACAATCTTAAGAGTACAGAAGCCTGACAGGTGCTGACTCTAGTGGTTCGAAAGGAGTGTCAGCCAGGCCTTCAAGCACAATAGCTAAGTCCCACAAAGGGACCGTCGCTCTAGTGGGCGGCCCCAACCGTTTAGCTCCACGAATAAAATGGGCAACTAAATGGTGCTTTCCCACAGAAACACCATCGTTCCATAGTATGGATGTGAGTGCCCGAATGCTTCTGTACCTTTTTCCAGATGGAAGTAGGGTGAAGAGCGAGTGTGAGGGATGTGTCCGGTCAGCCACCATGCTGGTGGCTTTGCTGATGGAGCGTGTTATGTATATGTCTTCGATAGAGGGAAGAGAAACTCCGATGATCTTCTCAGCTGTCCTCACTATCCGCTGTAAGGTCTTGCGGTCTGATATGGTACAATTCACAAACCAGACAGTGATGCAGCTGCTCAGGATGCTCTCAATAGTTCCTCTATAGAAGGTGGTGAGGATTGGTGGTGGAAGCTGTGCCTTTCTCAGTCTTCTCAAGAAGAAAAAACGTTGTTGGGCTTTCTTGTGCAGAGAGCTAGTGTCTCCTCCAGGTGGACACCCAGGAATTTTGTACTCTTTTGACGATCTCCACAGAAGAGCCGTTGATGCTAAGTGTAGAGTGATCACTCCATGTCCTCCTGAAGTCAACAACCATCTCTTTTGTGTTATCGATGTCAGTTAGCCTCTGCACTTCCTCTCAGTACGCTGACTCATCGTTCTTACTGATAAGACACACTACGGTCGTGCCATCGGCAAACTTGATGATATGATTGGAGCTGTGTGTCGCTACACAATCATGAGTCAGCAGCGTGAACAACAGGGGACTAAGCACACAGTCCTATGGGGCACCAGTGCACAGTGTGGTGGTGCTGGAGGTGTAGTTCCCGATCCGCACGGCCTGAGGTTTTTCGGTCAGAAAGTCCAGGATCCAGTTACAGAGGGAGGTGTTCAGGCCCAACAAGCTCAGCTTCCCGATCAGGTGTTGGGGAATGATTGTATTGAATGCTGAACTGAAATCTATGTACAGCATTTGGATGTAGGTGTCCTTCTTTTTGAGATCTTTTCCTTCTTTTATATACTACAATAGCATGTACAGCTGTCGATGAGCTGCAGCTCATTAATGCTTGAGAAAACGAACTGAGACCTGAGGTCTATGGTTATAGCGCCACTTAGCTGCTTAAAGCCAGCAAACGCAAAACCCTAATGCTGCCGTCGGGTGCTGCAACAGTAGAAGTCCAATTCTGGTTGAGTAACATCTGTATATTATGATTGACAGTGTCAAACTAACATTGCTGTTTTGCCAGAATCAGAATTTAAATGAATATCATTTATTATCTTTGTGAGCACTGTCTCTGTATTGTGATGTGCTCGGAAACCAGATTGTAAACTGTCCAGGTATAGCCTTCATAAATAGTGCACTTGTGTTCTCATTGCTGCATCTTTTTCTGACAGAGACAGATATAGACTCAGTGGTAACAGCGATCAATATATTAAAGAAAATACAGAAGTAATCAGATAGTTCTATGTCCTTACTAATAATGGTTGATATGTTTAGACCCTTACTGATGAGTAAATCTAGAGTGTGCCCACGATTAAATGTGGGCCTGTGCACATGCTGAATCAGGTCAAAAGTGTTTAAACATTTATCATTTCTTTTGTAGTGTTGATTTCTGCAGTATCAATGTGAATATACAAGTCCCCTGTTATAGCAAAACAGTCAAACTATGAGGAAATCATTGTGAAGTCTTCAATAAAGTCTGGAGAGTATTTTGGAGGTTTGTAAATAATGCTAAACAGAATGCGTGGAGCACCTTTCAGCAAAATACCTAGATATTCAAAAGACAAGTACTGACCGAATGACACTTTCTTGCATTGATAGATATCTTTAGAGCAGCTACTCCACCTCTCCTAAAGGTTCTACAGACACTCATGAAAGTAAAGTTTAGAGGGGCTGTTTCATTAAGGACTGTTGCACCTCAGCTTCTAACCAAGTTTCATTTAAAAACATGAAATCCAATTTGTTTGTGGTGATCAAATCATTGATTAACGACTGAATATTTAAAAATGCTAACTTGATGCCATTATTTTTTGTCCCCACAGTAATCTTAGTTTGATGCATAACAGGTCGGAGATTAGATGGGTCATCCGTATGGCTTAAGAAGGCCTTATGCTTTCTATCACATGATAAAACAGAGATAGAGAAAGCTACAGGCACACTGGATCCTGCTTGTTCTGTAAACATTTGTGAATGTTAATGCTATCATAGTGGGGACTCAACGCACAGTGAGAGATGCTATCTGTTCATATTGTTTCACCTAGACCAGATAGAGGAGGGGGATTTAAACCCTGGCGCTGTGGCAGCGGTCGCAGGCCTTGGTGGCAGTGGAGTCTGCTGTTTTTTAGTTGGCATTTAGGGGCTTGCAGCAAAAGAGTGGGAGAGTTTGGTCCCAGTGTACACCAGTTCCTCCATTTTCCGTGAGAAGCTTAGAAGTGGAGATGCTGGAGAGAGGGATAATGTGTCTGGTGAGATGGGCTCTGGCTGTGGCATTTCCGGTGGCTGTAGTATATTGTCCTGAATTGCCTGGCTGTTTTCCAGAAAGTTATCTTGAAGCTGTTGTATATGTCACAGTCTGTCTGTGATGAGCTCTGTGTGCAGGACTGAAACCGAGAGTCCATGAGCAGTGGTCATTTTGGCTGCATGGTGTTATCAGTGTCCTTGTGGGATTCTTTAACCGCATGAGGACTCAAAAGCTGTATGTAGTCACTCATACTTATTGGCCCACTCTGCTAAAGGATGATGGAGGGAGAAATAGATATTTTCCTTTAGCACCTTTGCACCAAGTTTGTTTAGGTGAAGACCATCCAGTTCAAACAGTTGTCTATAGCCCCAGAAAAGATGAAGTTGACTCCTTTTGAACTGCAGGTTCTTTGTAGCCATGTGTTCAGCCCAAGCAACCGTGAGAACATGTTAGTTCCCCTTGCTGGGAGTGTTCCACTGATGAACGACTGAACTTCAAGTCTTTGAAGTGTTTCAAGGAGTTCACTGAAATCCTTCTTAAGGAGTTCCGACTGCTCTTTCTGAATGTCATTCTTCCCCACATGGATAACGATTCAATTTGCAGCCTTGTGCGTCGTCAGAATGTTTCCTCTTCAGATCAGAGACTGTTGCTTGAAGAAAACAGCATGAAGTTGTTGTCCTGCTACTGATATTTCTGATAGTGGATTCCCCCGATTATCAAAGTCCTGCTGGCTAAGTTTTGGCATGTTCCTCTACACTTGGTTCCTCTACACAACTGTTGAGTTTATCTAGATTCACGAGGCTCACCGGCTGTCTGCTGAGGGGGTCCATGATGACGATCTGTATTCTGCCTGTTTTGGAAGTCCAGCAACTTTGTTTCAAGAACTACAATCCTTTGTAGAAGTGTATGGCAGTTCATTCAGCAAGCAGGTTCCACAAGAGGCATTTTCTCTCTCGTCTGTCTGAATGTAGGCAGCTGCGCAAGCTGTGTAAGCTGCTGGCAGTGGGAGGAAAAGTCCCCTTTTAGTCCAATACTAAAAAGTTTTTAATTTTTGTGTTTGTGCCAAAATGTTTTGCTTGAGCACTGTGCTGATCCGCTGAAGTGAAAATCTTAGAGAAATCAGAGAAAAGTACAGATATAGGGAGCAAAGCGCAAAGCAGTAAGCAGGAACATTTGAACTGTAGTGAAGCCGGAAGCTGGAATAATGAGTGAAACGTATCTACCGAACAAGGAAGAAGTCCAGTTGATGTGACACAATTTCCACATAATTAACTAACAAATTAACAAACTAAATAACTAAAATTAAAATAAACATTTTATTTGTCACATACACAGTCATGCACAGTACGATATGCAGTGAAATGCTTATACTAACCGCCAGTAATCCTTGAAAAAAAGATTATCAATAAGAAATAAATTATGGAATAAAATTTAGAAAATCTTTAGAAGATAAGACATATCCAAAATAAAAAAACTTAGTTGTACAAATATAGAAAACATAGAAAACGTTAGTTGTGGAAATTGAAATAGAATTTAAATAGAAATATCCGGGGAGTGTGCAAATATGCATGAATGTGTAGATGCAATGTCCATAAATGTGCAATGTGCAAAAATGAAATAGAAGAGTCCAGGGTGTGTGCAAATGTGCAGAAGAAGAGTGGGAAAGAACTGCTCGAGCTCCCAAGGGACCGGACGACGGATGTCCAGGAGAGCCTCCGGCCTTTGGCCGCACCCATAGAGAGCTGGGAGGGGCCGGTCTTGGCTCATGTTAGCGGGAGAGGTCGTCATCATTGGAGAGTGCAGGAGAGCTTTCTCCAGTCTGCCACATTGCCCTTTATCGCTGGGTAATAAAAATGACCCTTTTTTCCGTAAGACCTCGCCTTATGATGGGCGTGTCCGTGTCACCTCGTGTCCATGTGTCTGTGGTGCCACCCAAGAGCCGAACCCATTACACTGGTAGAGATTGCGAGCATGGGGCACCCTATAGAGGCTGAGGTCTTACTGACGGACAGGCAGTGCCATCGGCGATAATGAGCTCGGAGCTGAGGAAGGGGCAGTGTCACAAATCTGCCTCAATCTGTTATGGCTCCTTGCTCACTCCTTAGGCTCCCTATGTAACCCCCCGCTACCCGCCACCTTCTTCAGACCTCGACTCGTGTCCATGTGTCTGTGGTGCCACCAATGCAAAAGGGTCGAATCTCTTACACCTTAAATGTCCATAAATGTCCAGGGTGTGTTCAAATGTCTATAAATGTGCAAAAATTGTTTAGTCCTGTGTGGCTGATTGAGAGACCGTGTTGCCTGCGAGAAGACGCTCCTCTTCAGTCTCTCTGTGCTGGCCATCAGGAAGCAAAAGCACTTACCTGACCGTAACAAAAAAACAGTCCATTGTTGGGGTGGCTGAGGTTCTTCCTCCTGGCCTTGGTCCAGCACTGCTTGCTGTAGATTGAGTGCAGGTCAGTGAGCTTGGTGCGGATGATGCTCTCAGCTGATCGCACCACACGGTCCCTCTGAAGAGCTCGCCTGTCCTGCACGGTGCTGTTTCTGAACCAGGTTGAGATGTTTATCGTCAGGTTGCTCTCTATGGTGCAGGCGTAAAAGTTCCTAAGCACCCTGGAGGGCAGTCAGGATGCTGCCAGCCCTTTTTCACGACAGTGTTGATGGTGTTTCACCACCTGCATGATGTGAACACCTAGGTATCAGAAGCTGTCCACTCTCTCCTCTGGCCTCTCATTGATGATGGGGATCTGGCAGTTCCTTTTATACTTTCAGAATGACTAACTAAAGAAGTTAAAAAAGAAGAAGAAGAAGAAGAAGAAGAACATTAAGGGGAAAAGAAAATATTAAAACAGCACAAATGCAAGAAGTAAAAGATTGAAAGATTGAGTGCAGCCCCATTATCCTCCATGAACATGTTGAGGAAATTCTCCAGTTTACCTTTAGAAATGTTAATGTTCTAATTTTCAGCCTCAGCAATCTTTCACTCTAAAGAGCTTTAACTTCCATCAACTTTTTTTTTTCTACAGAGTACAGCTGTGCAGTTTATTAGAGCTGCATGTGTGTGAAAACACAGCGCTAACACCACACTCTTCTGTCCAATTCTACATGATGAAAAAAAGAAGAAACACCTAGAGGCTATGGCAGAGCAGACTGCTGTGAAACATCTCAGTTATTAGGAGATAGTTTATATTACCTTATTACTTTCCTAACACCTACAAACAGCTTGACAGTAACGGCTCAGATGAAAAGTTTTGTAAAGCTTCAAAGCTTAGTAATATGGATCAGAAACTGGGAGGCTACATTAAAGCCCTCTGTGTAAATAAAACCTGAAATGCATTCCTGCTTCCTACAATGCATGAAATCATGGCTTTCTGTTCAGTGGTCTGGTTTAAGGCATCTTTTTAAATCCGCTCTGGGGCATTCACACGAAGGGTTTATGGGAATGTGTGATGGATTGTGATGACCTGCAATGTTTTGAAATGATTTGTGGTGATTTGTAATAGTTTGTGATGAATTGTGATAGTGTGTAAAAGTTTATGAATTTCATCATGGTTTATTATTTTTCTGGTGGTTTTTGATGCCACGTAATGCTGTCAGTGTTTTTGATATGATAATCTCTATGGTGTATAAATAGCATGTTATAGCGCATGAGGGTTCCCTTGGTTTTTAGAAGTTAATGCACATGAATGCATACACCAACCTTCATTCATGAAGTGTGCTGTGACACACATGGATGGAAACAGCTTAGAGAACAGTTTAGAATCATGCAGCTCGTTCAACATGATAAAATTATTTCTGTGCATGTGTAACTTCTAGTTTTGTCCAGTCAGATTCACACTGTAGTGTGAGGACTCTCAAATGGTTTCCATTTAATCCTATTATATTTTGTGTATTTTTAAATTTTGTGTCAATTTTATTATTATGAATCAATGGCAATAATTAAAATTTTAATGCATACTCCCTCAATAAAAGCTTGTCTTGAGTTGTGATAGTTTGTAATCATGTGTGATTGTCTGAGTTTGTGATGGTCTGTAAGGGGGTTCAGACTGTTTGCAATGCCTTGTAAGGGATTTGGGCTGGTTTATAATGGTTTGTGATTGTTTCTATTGTGATAGTTTCCATGGGCTTGTGATGGTTTGCAAAGAGATTCTGATGGTATTGATGGATTTTCATGGTTTGTAAAGATTTAAAATGGTTTATGATGGCTTATATAAAGTCATGATAGTTTATAAATGTTGGTGATTGTAATTGTGTGCGATGACTTATAAAGGGTGTGATGGGTTGTGATGGCTTTATTTTGTGAGTTTGTGCTGGTTGATGATGGCTTGTACATGTTTGCGATGATTCTCAATAGTCTGTAATAGTGTGTGATGGCTTATAAGGACATGTGATAACCTGTGAGGTTCTTGATGGTTTATAATTATCTTGTTACGGTTTTTGATTACTTCAGTGTCATGTAAGTTTGTGATGGTTTGTAAGATATTGTGATGGTCTGTAATATGTCGTGGCAGTTTGTAATCATTTAGAATGGTTTATAATGCTTAATGTCGGGATGAGGGATTGTGATGGTTTGTAGTTAAGATGGTTTGCAATTGCTGGTGCTTATAAGGGTTTATAATGATTTGTACGTTTTTTTGTGATACTTTTGATAGTTTGTAAGGGTTTGTAAGATTGATGGTGGTTTGTGATGGCTTGTGAGGGGTTGAGAGTGTTGATGGTTGATGGTTTTTGATGGCTTGTCATTATTTGTATGTATTTGTGATAGTTTACAAGGGCCTGAATGAAGCGCATTTTCTTACCAGTTCATCATCATGATGTTAAATAAAGACTCGGAAATATTCATTGTTCCTCTCTTTCTCTCCATTTTTGACACTTTAGAATTCAGTCACTGTTCACAGTTCAGAATAATTACAGTAATTACAGTAATTTCACGCTGAGTACTCTGGAGTCTGGACAAGAGTTTATAGCTCATATTTTAGTAATCAGTGTGCATAAAAATTAGGTTTTACAACATATAATCCTTCCTGAGTTGCATTGTTATTTTTCTTTGTGTTTCAGTTGAAGACAAATCAGGACAATCATTTTGTAAAATGCTAAAAACCTTCATTGAATATAAAAAAAGCTTTCATTTAGAAGAAAACATTAATCATGCAGTCTGGATTAAAGTGCACACGCTTGATTGCTGTTTCATTTTTCATCAGTCAGAAAAACAAGAGTCAAAATCAACCCAAATGTCTTTTATGGTCAACACATACACAGAAAAACAAGAAAGAGAAATGTGGATGTTGATTAGTCAAAACCACCCATATTGTGTTCATCCTAGATGTTGATTGGCTGAGAGAAAAGCTTAAAATTCTTTTACAGTGGAACATCAGCATAGAAATGTCTGTCTTAAGAATTTTTGACTGAAGAACCGAAATTTTGCAAGAAATTTGCCTCCGCATACGAAGTCTTTTCGGCATAGGAGCGAACGAACCAAGCCGAATCGAACACTGGTTTGTTCCGACATTGTTGCACGTACACCCGGGAGCTGTTCAAAACTTGTTTGCGTCAGTGATAAGCCAAGCGAAGTGAGATTTTTCTAGGTTTCTTTCTTGCATTTTGTGCAAAAAGGAAACATGGCAGCAAGACGAAAAGGGAGCCGCCATCAGTTTTACTATTAAGGCAGCCTGTGCCAAGAGGAAATACAAATTAAGGTTAAGTGAAGTTTAGTGTCTATTTCTTTCATATTTTACTTCATTTATATGTCATTTCTAAATATTTAGATTGTTTTTATATGCAAAAATATGATTATAGTGTTGGAAATTGATAATATAGAAAATAATTTTGGGTGGCTGGACCGGATTATCTGAATTTACATTATTTCCTATGGGAAATGCGTTTCGCAATATGAAATTTGACCTTAACAACTCGACTCCGATGACACAGGTACCGCTGTATTTCAGTGGGCTGGTAACACATGTCCTCAGGTCCTTTAGTGTGTGACTATAATCATAACCTCACCCTTTCTCCATGTAAATGACTGAGGAGCCTCTCAACCTCAAAAATTTAAATTGAATGTTCACAATTGAATCTTGGAAATCGTATTGTATTTTTTTGTTTTGTTTTTTTTTGGTTAAAAATGCATAAAATGTAAACCGCCATTGATTGTTGTTATGTATCATTTCAGTTTCTTAATTTAAGCAAAATGTTACTTATTAATTGAGCATATGGGAATTTACTAGTGGCAACTAGCTAACAAGAGTTATTTCAGCTAGTCATGGCTTTAAAAGCTTTAAAATGCTTTTCTTGCATTTATTTGTACTTATATAACAATTTACATATTGCTTAGTGCTGTCAGTAGAATAATGTGTTAACATGACTATCTCCATGTTATTGTCAAAATAAGGTGTTAATGCACATGTTAGTTTCTTTCATTTCTAGCATTTAATGCAAATGAATGCATACACCCCGTTTCACTGAAGTGTGCGACTCTACTCAAGCACTTACTGATGACTGTAGCTCTTGACAGTAGCACGTACGGGTCACGCGTGGGCGTGAACGTCCTCAGTGTGATGCAGGACAAGCAAGCAGTTCTGAGAACAGTTTAGAATTGCACAACTGATTCAATCTAAATGTTCTAAAACTGACTTCAGAGCTGTTTCTCAGATGTGCCCTGTATCACATTGTGATGTTTTAATCAATACCAGGCATTAACACTTCAATGCACACAGCCCTCATGTTAATTTATAACGTTGTACTTAGTGCTTTGAGAGTTCCAGTGCAGTGTCTCCATAGAGAAAGAACAGAAGGAGATTGTCTATGACCGATATGGATGGGGAAGAAGCGGATCGATTGTCTGTCTGCTTGCTGACGGTATCTACTGTGCAAGCTTTGATTCCGGTTTTGTCCTCGCAGACAAACTCAGAAAACATAACGACAATCAATTCGATTAAACGTAGGCTTCAAGCTCACACAATGGGAATCAACAGCCCCATCATGTCCACTCGTATACAGCATACAGTCATTACTCACACACAAGAGACCAACAGAGGTTGTAGAGTTGTGTGACGCTTCATCACCAGCAACCAGAATCAGAAGGTCATAGGTTCAAAACTCAGTACCACCAAGTTGCCACTATAGGGCTCCTGACGAAGGCCCTTAACCCTCAACTGCTAATGAGATAAATGGATGCTACAGTAAATGAGGGTGTCTGCAAATGTAAACATATTTTTTTTGTCCACCAATCAAAAACCTCAGGACAGAGGGGAAAGCAATCGTCAAACAGAAAGATACCATTTAAAAACATTTCCTTGCTCAGCAGTTTGTCTCTTTATATTTTGTGTGTATGCTTTGAAGCCTCGAAGCCTCAGTTTGTTCAAAAGTGATGCCCTTCTCTGGGAAACTTTTAATACCCATTTTTATCTGAATATCTCCTAAACAAATGACAATCCTATAAAAATCACTGCACACATTAACAGATCTGCCTGCTCTCTATTTCTTTACGGTTTTCTTTGAAATTAATTATTGTGTTTAATGACATGGTACAGTAAGTTTAAAGGAGCTGATGAATAATTTTTCATTACATTAAATGAATTCTGTGAAAAAATATTAGAGACTGAAGGATATTAGGGCTTGGTTAGCAAATTCATTTGTTTTATTAGAGATTCATGGAAAATTAGAAATGATTTTCTGTGGAGGGTTTATCATTTTACAATGGAAAAATCAATTAGGAGGAACTCAGATGGAAAATTAAAGTGAATCAGCAAATGAGGAGTAATCTATCAGAAGGTAAAATGAAAGTAAGAGATATATTGCTAATTTTCAGTTTTGTCTATAAAAATATTAAATTAGCTCACCACACTTCTTCATGCATTATGTGAAATATACAGCACATACTTTTAATACTCAAAAACCCAAATGAAACCACTCAGCTAAACGTTTTTTTTTTTTTTAAATATGTAAAAAGATAACAATAATGCATGCAGCTTGGTTGCATGTACCATCGAGATATTAATGAAATCATAATTCATAAGGACAATAACATTAAAATTGAGATAATTCATCATAATAAACAGACAATAATTAAATTGAATTACCCTTAGATAATATTAAATTACCACGGCTAATACAAGAATAACTTATAAAATTATAATAAAACTATCAACAAAAAAAACTAATTACTCAGATAGTATCTTATATTAATGTCACAAATATATTATGAATATTATTGAAATTAAGATAATGAGATAATTAAGATAATTGATGATACCAGAACAATTAGATATTAATAAACTAATACTGTTTACATGAGCTATTGATGGAACCATACTATTATAATAATATAACAATGCATTAATGCAATACAAACATCATAATGAGGTAATGCATTAATGAAATGTACATTCAATTATAATGAGCTAAAATGTCACAGTCAGATAATGAAATTACAATGATATATTTATATTCATGATGTAACCTGATATAATAATGAGATAAGACATGCTAGTGTGTTAATTCTCTTAATAATAAGATAATGATACATTTCTAAGATAATTAGGCATAATAACAAAAATAATAAAGTTAATGAAAAAAAAAAACATGCCACAGTTACAAAACCTCACTAGAACAAGATAGTAACACATTAATGAGATGAGGAATAAATACATAAATACAAGATAGCAACTGAAAACAAATGGGATAATATCTTTATAAATACCAGGTCCTCAATTAAAAACGAGATACTAACTAGTTAAATGATGTGGAACAATTTCTTTATTTTTCTTTCTGTCACTTGTGGTTAAATGCTTATGTCTATTCTGATATAAAGATGAAACAGATGAAGAAAATACTGTTACTTCTGCTGCTAATAATAATGAAAGCAATAGTGTGTGATATTTACAAACCCAGCACAGGACATTAACCTGAATCTATAGACTCTTTAAAAGTCTGAAGTCCACAGAGCAGTACATTGATTTTTGAGCGAAAGGAGTAAGGGATGCGCCGTGTGCTATTTTCAGCTGGAGTCGGTCCATTAGTTTCATGAGTAAAAGTCTCGGCTCTTTGCAAAAACAAATCTTTAACATTCTCTTTAGGGACCTTGTAGACTAACTGTATCACTGAAATCGCTCTTAAATGCCCAGGCTTTGCAAATGAATGCAGGTGTACATGGATTCTCTAAGGCATGGCTAAGGCTGTTAAATGAAAAAAAAAAACAAACAAACAACAACAAAAAAACTGCATAATATTAAGTTCTGAAGCGCAGGGGAACTGCAGACTCTCAGCTTCTTGACGTCACTCTGTGAGGAATGTTTTTAATGTTTTTAATACTTCTCAACACCAGTATCAATACCTGATGTGGCAGAAATACACAAACTCAATAAGTAAAAGTACAAGTACTTGCATCGAAAAGTTCTCCACTACAAGTACAGCTTCAAATTCTTACTTTACAACTACTAAGTGAACTACTAAGTACTCAACAGATTTTTCTAGGTATTTATCAAACTGCTGATGAATCATATTGAACCAATAGAACCTGATTTTGGTTCTGATTTTAGCATATTTTAAACACAACTGATGTTAATTCTGTCAGTACCATAAAAATGTGCAAGTCAAGTAGAGAGTGATAATGTTAAAGTTTTTAACATTACTACCCTGTATAACGTACAGTAATATGACTAAAGGATGATCCAAAGGATTATTATTATATCTTTATATTTGTTATTAAAAATTACATTGTCATTAATGTGAAACACAAACCAAATGTGTACGGATTCACTTCTAATCTTACCTCAACAAGTTCTGTTTTAACTCAATTCAATTCAATTCAATTTTATTTGTGTAGCGCTTTTAACAATTGTCATTTTAGCAAAACATCTTTACACAATCATAAGAATTATGGAGGTTAGTATGAAATGTGAGTGTGTATGAATCAAAAAATTTTATTTTAGAGTCTTGAAAAAGGGAGACAGACGAATCCACAGCCCCGAGACCCAGGTAACTGAGCGATGGATCCCACTGCGGGATCCATTGCTGCAGGAGTTTTTTGGGCCCAATGTAAAACAAAAAAAACAAGGCAAGACGTTACAGGAAAGGTAATCATGGTAATGGTGATGAAACAGATATACAGGGAGTGGAAAGACTTCACACTGTGTTGGTTCCTATATAACCAAGTAATATACTGTACAACCAGGAAGTGATTTAGAAATAGACAACTCATGCTAACGCTGAAGATCGTGACCTCAGCAGGAAAGGAAGAATTAATGCTAATGTCCTGGGCTGGTGTGGCGGAGTGAAATGAATTGCATTTTACTGTAAAATAAATTCAGCATTCCATCATTTAATGGCGCCGGTCTATTATTGAGGACACAAGCTCCAGCTGCTTTGCTAGCAGTCAGGAGGTCATTTACAGAGCGAGGAAGCACAACAGTAATGAGGAGACCGGCTTGCAGCTAAGGGACTGATGGGAGATTTTAATAAACTGATTTGACAGCGTTCTGAGCTTTTCTGACCTCCCAAGATCAAGCCAGCAAATGCAGGGGTTATTTGTGGCCATAATGAAGAATTGTTTGCGGACGGGGTTCAACTGTGGCAGGAGGTCCTGACATTTTCCCCTGTGTTTGAATTTCTTGGCAGAGGTAAATACTGAACCTTTACAGGTGCTGAGATTAGGTTAGTATTGTACTTTATCACCTTATTAAATACTTTATGTTGTTTCCAGGAACGAATAACAGAGAAGGGATTAAATTGAGTTGCATCACAATGATGGCAAATTCTTGATTCTGATTGGCTGATACATTGTCTATAGCAGCAGCTCTGACAGGACTGCATATTTACATTAATGTACTATGTTTCCATGGTAACAGCTCATTTACAGGGATGTGTACAGGCAACATTCTCTACGACGAGTCTTTTTTAAGGAGATATTAATTTATATGACATCTATAGAAGGAGTTTCCAGCCTCAGTGCTTTTTTAGAGGTAAAGCTGTAACTTATTAACTTAGTATACACTTATTTATTTGTGGTTTCTTTGTAATGTGACAAGATGCATTTCCTCCCCTCTTATTAACATCAGGAGGGGAAAAAAAACAATACACTTACTGTGAGAAATGTATAAACATTAACGCTAATTAACAGGAGCTGATAGTTTTAAATTCTATGCAGCCAAATGGTGGGGAGAGTAAACCATGGAGGTGGTGGACAGACCTGAGAAACTCACCAGATTTACTTTATATTTCCACTTATTCCACTTCCAAAATCATCTCCGCTAACTCCTGAGTTCAGCGTTAAATGTAAAGCTAGTGCACTATGTAGGGTGTACACTCCCTTGTTCCACACACCGAGTAGTGCCCTTGATCAGGGGTTAGAGTGAGAGATTCGGGATTCAGCCTCGTGTTAGAAGCTGGTTAGCTTTGTAGCTAAGCGTTAGCCGTGAACAGAACGACACGACCGGTTCAGAGATGATTCAGAACGAGTTAGAAGCGATTAGTGCAGAGACGCGTGTTGTGTAAGACGACAACGTTATCAGATGTGTGTTGTTGCTGAAAGTGCTTCTGTGACTGGGTGTGAATGTGGGTGTGGTCAGGCAGCTGCTCTCTCCTCAGTACTGCGGACCGTACAGATCGAGTCTCACCCACGCTGAGACACACAGTCAGTGTCATTAACCACTTGTGAAATGCCTCTTGTCCAATCAGATCACTCGGTCAGAATAACCCTTTAGGGTTATATAGGTATAACCATAAGTAAACATAGTACTCTTAAAAACTCATCAAAGGCTTTGATAATAATTACTTGAGTTAATGTATATTTAACCAAATTTGTTTATGCTTAAAATCTCTGAAAAATGTAATATTGAATGCATTGTGTGAGTTTTGGAGTTTTTATTTAATTGTATTAAATTCTTGTCTAAATATATATTTTCTTCTTCTTTTACTGATTATTATTTGTATATGTACACAATCACTAGTTAATAGTGTTGAATTGGGATTAGATAAAAAAAATAATTTGTGCATTTAAATAATAAAACATTTCTGTAAAGATTTTAGCCCGGAATTTCTGCGCATGCAGCGGTGCCGGGCGTCGATTGGCTTTGTGTGTATACGCAGATCATCAGAGATTCCTGAATCAGCCAAACACAAGCATAAATATAATGATGCAATCACAGCGAAACGAGCAGGGTTACACACTCACACCTTACAGAGTGTCAGGAATATCTTCATGCGCACACTGCAGACGACAGGCTCGGTTCTCTACAGCTGCTTTGAATAGAGATGGAAATAAAATAAAAAATGATATGAGAAGTGTCATGAGGAATGTTCCTGCAGAGACACTCGCGATGGAACAGCACCAAGGAATACCATCTTCTACTGACGAAAAAAATTACTCCCATCACTTCCTGCAGACAGAGGTGTCCTCTGCTGCAAATAACAGAGTTCTCCCTGAAATAATCCTGAAATATTCATGGCAAGACTGACAGAGGTGATGATGTAAGAGTCTAAAATAAAATTAAAAGAAAAAGAAGAATTTGTGAGATTTTTACTTCACTTGTTGGTAAAGTTAGTTAGTTAGTGAATGAGAGCAGTAGATAGTAGAGTAAATGAATTAGTGAAGTTTTAGTGAGTTAGTTGGTTGATTGGTTAGTGAGCAAGTGAATGAGAGACGTAGAAAGTAGGTGAATGAGTGAGCTTTTATTAGTTAGTGAGCGAGAGAGTGACGTATTTACTTAGTAAGTAAATGAGAGTTAGTGCGAGAGATAGTAGGTGAATGAGTGAGTAGTTAGTTAATTGGTTAGTGAACATGTTCTTTCTTTCTTCCCTTCTTTCTTTTCTAAGGGAGTGACAAAAAAAATGAAGATAATTTCTTACTACAACTAGACACATTGTATTTTCATTCATTTATTCATTCACTCATTGTCTATACTGCTTTATCCTGTGTACTATGTCTCAGGGGGCCCGGAGCACCCTGTACACCCTGAATGGGCTACCAGTCCATCACAGAGCATTGTGTTTTCATCTACTTCTAAATATAATTTAGCACAGCCTCCAGGGTCTGGGTTTGATTCCTGCCTCAGAGTCTATGTGCATGGAGTTTGTTTGTTCTCCCTGTGCTCTGGGTACCCGGGGTTCTAGTGCAGATGAGACTAATTGGAGTTCCCAAATTGCCTGTAATGTATGGATGAATGTATGTGTGTGTGTGTGTGTGTGTGTGTGTGTGTGTGTGTGTGTGTGTGTGTGTGTGTGTGTTCCCTGCGATGGATTGCCACCCTGTCAAGGGTGTACCCTGCCTCGTGCTCTAAGTCTCCTGGGATGGGCTCCAGGCCCCTCGCGACCCTGAATACAGGATAAAGTGATATAAACAATGAGTGAGTGAGTGAGTGAGTGAGTGAGTAGGAAATAATTGGATTTCTGAAACAAAAATTTATTGTATTTATTTTTTATTCATTTATTTTACATATCAAGACTTTGTTTCCAAGGTACAGAAAATCCCAAACTAAAAAAGGCAATTATTTTAAGTCAGCATTATTAAAGACTCCCACCGTTCAGCTTCAATGACAAAAATAATAAAATCTCAAAAAAATAAATAAATAAAATAAAAACATTCAGAACCACTTCCTGTTGAGACGGAGATACTCTCCCAAAGAGAACTCTGCCAAAAATAACTGTGAAATGATGTTGAAATATTCAGGACAAGCAGTGGAGTCACATGTCACACAGGAGGATTTAAAACGTAATCTATTAATAGAAAATTAATAAAATATATATTAATGAAAATAAACAAATAAATCAACTGGAAATGCTTCAGTGTTTCAGCCTCACTAAAATACATTTCAATTTATGAATGAATATAAATGAGTGTTCTAAGCATTTGTTTTTTTATATGTTTTACGTTGCAGATTAAATGACTGCGATCCAGATGGTGCGAAATAAACTGAATAATTGAAGTGGAAATTATGACGGAAATGTCAAATCCTCCTGTTCGGCTCTGACGCAAAAATCAAGTCTTTTCTGTAGCACCTTACTGAAAGATCACATGCATTTAGCCTTCACGACATTTTGTTAAGAAATTATTTGTATTGTTTACTGTATATCTAATTGCTTGCATAAACTACTCTTACCTGCATTTAATGACTTTTTAGATTCAATAGATTCAAGACTAAAGACTTTATTTGCCATTTATATACTTACATGAATAAATAAAAGAAGGATTTTAGCCAATAGACTGTAACACTATACCATTGTAACAGTTATCTAGTACGCTGTGTAAAACATGATCCCCAGATATTAAAATATTGCATTTTAAATTTACAAATTGCACTTTCTCACGAATTTTAATTGCACATTTGATGTTTTCAATAAAAAGGTGAAGGACAGTGAACTCAATACCAGATACATGCACATTCATTATAGCAGCGATCTTATTGTGCATCATAGGTTTATTCCATTACAAAGAAATCTATTTAAATGTTTGTGGAAGGAGTCTCCAGTGTTAGTGTATCAGTCAGAGAGGAAACCTTTAACTTTTTTGTTTAAAAAAAATAAATAAATAAAAACTAATTCCAACATTTGAAAAGAGGCATTCACTTCTGATAAGAGGACATACTGCTTTTTTGTCATAATAACATCAATAGGCTGCACTGTGTCCTCACATCTCCAGTATCGCAGGTTCGAATCACACCTCAGCTCTGTCTGTGTGCATGGAGATTGCATGTCCTCCCTGTGCTTGGCGGGTTTCCTCTAGGTACTTTGGTTTCCTCCCACAGTTCAAAGATACTCAGGTTAGGCGAATTGGCGTTCCCAAATTTTCCATAATGTGTAAATGCATGTGTAATGAAAAACATCAATAATAAAATACAGTCCTTTCCATTGGGTAGAACCTTGGATTGAGAGCATAATTAATTCCAGGACCATGTTTGTATACACTCGTATATCAAAGCAAACTTCCCTCATAAGAAATAATGGAAAATCAGATAATTTGTTCCACAACCCAAAAATATTCATATAAAAATAATTAATACAAAATATAAAGTAAAAAAAAAAAAAAAAAAACAATGAACCTGCAATTTCCCTTCATCCAGACAGAGTAGTGTTTCCGTTGGTGTTTGTTTGTGTGTGTGTGGGTTTGTGCGCGCATGCTTGTGTGTGTGTGTGTTTGTGCGTGTGCACGAGTGTGTTTGAAGCTGAAGTAAAATGAGAGAGGAGAGGAGAAGAGAAATTAAAGAGCAGCAAAATAAATAATGGCTAAAATGCTCTAAGAGCTACTCTGTTTCAAGGCCATTTTATGTTATTAAAGTGTATGACTTGTTCCTTAGTAACTGAATGATTATTTTGGCAGGTTGCTGAGCTGTAAGAGGAATAAAGACTGTAATGCTATAAGAAAATATTTTCAGGACAGTAACAGTATCATCGCTTGCTCACTATGTTTTACTGATTTCCCTGGGAGTCATTTTGCATCTATAATAAACGCTCTCAAGATGTACTAATTATGTATTTCGCAGTAAGACCACATGTCACCTTACATGTCATCTCAGTGAAGAGGAATCCTCCCGTGTCCCCTGTCATAAGCTCACCATTATCACCGTTACTGTGTGTCATGATCTCTCTCTACAAATGCGCTGATTTCCCGCTGTGTATAAAGGTGAACTGGTCCGTGTGAGTAGAGAAATGGTCCAGGATAAACACGTCTTTTAATATAGAGCGCTCTGAGTCATGCAGGGAGAGGTGACCGAGCTCATCTCCACTGTTGGATATGTCACCATGGTTACCATGGCATAAAAGGTTAAACTGCACAGAGAGGTTTATGATATAGACATGCTCAGAGGCTTTGAATAAAACCTTTACTGAACAAACGCCTAGATTGTCTGATGAAGAAGGGAACTTTAGACTGAATAAAAGGTGAATTGATAAAATGTGTGAAGAAAGAAAAAAAAAATCAGGAATAAAAGCACAGCACTGAGGTGTGATGGAACAGAGTCAAGGTCAATACTCTGCCATATGTTTCTACAACACTGCAGGCAAGTGGGTATTTTATTCCCTTTTACTTTTTATTCATTCAAAAGCGTCTTTGCATTAATTAGTTTATAATTACATTTAATGTTCTATAAAACAAGATCTCACGTTTTTATCAGCTATAGACATTCATGACCTTATTCCAGCCTTTATTTTTTCCTCTCTTTTCAGTTTTACAGAAAGAAAAAGATGTTGGAAATCTCAGGTCCAGTCACAAAATTGTTGACACTGGAGACTCCTTCCTTTTGTCCCTACAGAAAAAAATTGACATCATAAAAATGGTTCCACTGTTTCCCTAGTAATGATTCCATATTAGAACGAGTGCTTTCATATAAATCTGACCAATCAGATTTAAGAGTTTGACATGACTGTGGTGTTTAAATCGTGAATAATAGGCGGCATCAAAATATGATTATGAACCGCAATTCTGTTGGCTGAAGTTAATGGAAGCTGAAAGTGCAGCAGCGAGATGCTGAATACTGATTTCCTCTTCATTGAGCCTTTTCTGCAAAATGTTTTATTTCTCTGCCCAGGTCTTATACACTATGACAGTTTAAGTCCATCGGGGTTATCTCTATATTTGATGGGCATAAAGGAGGTATTTTAAAACTTCTTTTATTAGGTAGAAGAACAAAAGCTCTGGTTCTCATTCCAGCATGGCGGTATCTCCCTCACCCATACCGCATGTCGGGACACGAAGCCGCGTTTAGAGGAACGTCAATGTCTTATGGAAAAATTGCGGTAAAGGAGAAGAGTGTAAGTCTCTTAAGGAAGCCAAGACAGAAAAATTAACAGTTTGACAACAAAACACAATAATCACCATTTTCATGCATTTATTTGTTTTGGCAAATGATTCTCTTTCACACAAGGTTGTCTATAGCAAAATGTTTAATAAAATGTTTAATAAAAAAATGGATATGTAACTAATTTTAATAAGTTTGCCTACAAGCAACCACTAGGAAACTACTCCAGAGCAAATCCAGCCAATAGCACCGCTTATTTCTGTCACATGATCGGTGTATTGGAACTACCAGCTTCACAGAATAGTGGCAGATGTGAGGGGACGCAATTATTTAAGTGAATAAAATTTTTTTTTTTAGCTGCATTTGGAAATCAACTAGAGAGAAGTTACAGAATTAAAAAGTTTCACCTTTAAAAAGGTGTTGCAGACTGGCTTATATATATATAAATCACAAAATTCACACTTATGTAACTCAAACTATTTTGAAAAAAAAGAAGAACTGAACAAAGTATCCTTTATCAGTTTGCAAAAAAAAAAAAAGTTCTCTCATTTTGCTGGAAAACTGTTGTAATAAAAATATTCAATTTTTGTGACAGCAACCTGGAAGAATGACTTGGTTTAAAATAACTTTCACTATACCATAATTTCGAATTCTTCAGAACAGAGCGATTTGGCTTTTTGCGGTTTTCACAGTAACATGAAAAGCAACAAGCTGAGAAAGAAAAATGACAGGCTGCTGAGGGAACGATTGTTTATAGCTGCGACTGGATAACATAAGGGACTAGTTTCACTGACACTCCACATCATTAAAGGTAAATGCAAAAGGATATAAATTATGATATTCACTCACTCACTCATCATCTATACCACTTAATCCTGTATTCAAGGTCACGGGGGGCCTGTAGCCTATCCCAGGAGACATAGGGCACAAGGCGGGGTACACCTTGGACAGGGTGCCAATCCATCGCACGGCACCAGCTAGCATTTAATAAAATAAAATAAAACTCGTGTGGTGTGCAAAGTATAAAACACTCCAGCACAACTACACAAACAGCCCCACGCCAGCATTTTACTCCTTAAGAACTTGATTATTTATTAATGAATGAAAAAAACTGATGCAACTTTATTATAATGTATACATTTATTATATCTACTATATTATAGTTTTTAAACCAAATGCTTGTCATTGATTTCTCTTTTATATTCACTGTATATGTATTTTTTAAAAGAAGTTTTTAGCTTTCGTTTATCCAAGACCCTGGATGTAATTCCTCTGAAGAGACAAGTGAAAAAATTAAAGAAGACGTGCCATCATGGAAAACCTTTTCCTTCAATTCGTCGGATGAAAGCTTGCTGCTTTTGATGTCGTTATTAATTTGTAAAACCAGCCGTCTTTAACGACTGCAATCTGCAAGCAATCCTGCTGTTTATCAACACAATTCAAGCACATAAATTCAATAAATGTTAAGAAGGCTCTCACACAGCTTATTAATACACTGTCACATTTGGATTATGATGCCCATTTTGACGTGTTGAAGTGCAGAATTATTGGCACCGACCATAAACTGAACGGATAAATAATTTAAACGTTTGCTTCCTGTAATAGAATGACGTAGAACCTGTAATTTCACTGTATTGTCTAAGAGTTTCAGAGACGCATTAGCTCTTATAGGATTGCCTCGTCAATCTGAAATCATTATGATTAAACATCTCAATGTGACTGCTTACATGGACGGTGACCCAATAAGTTGTGTGTTTACATGCTCAAAACATTTAATTCACATATACCTTTACTGACATGTGCAAAGCGTTTGCGCTCACTGTGAAGTGTTTAACCAGCCAGAAATATAGCAGAGGAAGAAGATGACGATGAATAAACAGAAAAAGAAGGAGTATTTTTACAGTTTAGGATAGGCTTCCTGTCTTTTCCAACAAATTCCACCATGTGCGATATGATTAATTACAAGAAGTCTGTCTCGGCTATGATTGTTTTCTGGCCTCCACCAAAGACAAGGAGCCAGTGAATGAAAGCTTGATTTAAAGGTAAGTGGGACAGGGTTGTTCTCCCAAAATGTCCTTCCCAAAATCCTGACACCTCACCTTCACTGCTCAACACTGACAAATACAGTACCTTTGTTTGTGCACAACTTACGGCACCTTGTGTTCATTGTGTTCAGAACTTACTGATGATGCATAAAAGGCCAAAATCAGCAGCTTTAATCCTCAATCGTGAAATACATCCATATGTATATGTCATGCCATATGATTCTTAACGTAATAACATACACTACATACAATACATATGAGTACAAGGTTCACATCAGTCCCTGAGATAAGTATCAATGTCAGTGGATCCCTAATTCAGATCAGTGGTTGTCAAACTAATTTAGGACTGATGTTTACAGGTTCTGCAAATAGTATGTTTACAGTGCGAACAGTACAACAACTCTTTTTCTTCTTTCATTACCCCAAAATTGATGCTCTAGATTTTACAACACTCATAACTAAGAGTCACACACTTGCAGATTGAGTACCGCATTTCAAAACAATATCATCAGGTGAAAAATGAAAATTTAGAAAGCCAGATGTTGCTCAGTGGAGCTCGAGGACATAGGAATATAGGAAAAAAAGCAAAAGAAAATGTAACTTATTGATGTTGTTTGTAATCTTTGCAACGTTTAATCTTTGTTTGGCTTTTGTGTTTTGTTGAAAGATTTCTATACATCCAAGGCATCACAGCCGTGTTACATCCAGCACAACCTCGAGTGTGATATGGCTTTTATACAAGTTCTTCTACTCAGCCCACGCACATCTTTCCACGCCTGGTAGAACTAAGTAACTACTACTGGCGAAGTTTGCAAAGTGTCAAATTCTTACAGGTACAATTTTACATTACAGTTTTAAATTCTTAGCCAAAAGGTGAGGAGAATAAACCATGGAGGTGGTGGGCAAATCTTGAGAAACTCTATTTCCAATGATTCCACTTTAGGATATCAGCTCCGTTAACTTTCAGGTTCAGGGGTCAAATAGTATTAAATGGAAAAGCTAGTGCACTGTGTAGGGTGTACAATCCTTTGTTCCACACACCAAGTAGCGCCCTTGATCAGGGGTTAGCGAGAGATCAGACTCGTGTTAGAAGTTAATTCGCTGCCCCCAAGTGGCGCAGTGGTAAAGTGCTCGTCCTATTTTCCGAAGATCACTGCTTTTATACAGCCGATCGGCTCTACAGGCAATCAGCCAATGTAAGCTCACGCAAGTGAAAGGAGCGGAAGGAGTGAATAGCGCTGTCCTCCTAAGGTGTGTTACACTTCCCCCAACGGTGCATAAGCAAGCAGTATGAAAAGATGTGGTCGGTGGCATCACGTGGTTTGAAGGAAACACGTAGCCTTAATGTGGAGAGGAATAGGACGCAACTAAAGGGAGAAAATAGAAAAAAGAAGTTATAGTATGTCACAAAAGTGAGTACACCCCTCACATCTCTGCAAATATTTAGTTCTATCTTTTCATAGGACAACACTGCATAAATGACCCTTTGACACAATGAAAAGTCGTCAGTGTAAAGTTTGTATAGCAGTGTAAATTTATTGTCCCTCAAAATAACTAAAAATACAGCCAATAATAGCTGAACTCCGGGCAACAAAAGTGAGTACACCCCTAAGTGAAAACGTACAAATTGTACAAGTTCATTTACAAGTTCATGTACAATGTACATTTTCCTTCCCCTTTGTCATGTGACTCATTAATGTTACACTGTCCCAGGTGTCCCCAGATAGCAGGTGATATATTTTGGTGTAAAAGCTCTTCCACTCTCTCAACCTGGCCACTGAAAGTTCAACATGGGACCTCGAGGCTATAAGAAGATAGCTAACACTCTGCAACTGTGCTGCAGCACAGCGACCAAGACCATCCAGCGCTTTAAGAGGACAGGTTCTTCTGAGAACAGGCCTCACCATGGTCGCCCAAAGAAGCGCACGTTCTCAGCGTCAGATCCAATGATTGGCTTTGGAAAACCAATCATTGGTTTTCCAAAGATGAGTGCACCGGATGAGTGCGGCGTCCAGCATTGCTGCAGAGATTGCAGAGGAGGTCAGCCTGTCAGTGCTCAGACCGTACGCCGCACACTGCATCAAATTGCTCTGCATGGTTGTCGTCCTAGAACGAAGTCTCTTCTAAAGATGATGCACAAGCAAGCTCGCAAACAATTTGCTGCAGACATGCAAACTAAGGACCAGGATTACTGGAACCATGTCCTGTGGTCTGATGAGACCAAGATAAACATATTTGGTTCAGATGGTGTCAAGCGTGTGTGGCGGCAACAAGATGAGGAGGATAAAGACAAGTGTGTCTTGCCTACCGTCAAACATGGTGGTTGGCGTGTCATGATCTGGGGCTGCATGAGTGCTGCTGGCATTAGGGACCTACAGTTCATTGAGGGAAACATGAATTCTAACATGTACTGTGACATACTGAAGCAGAGCATGATCCCCCCTCCCTCCAGAAACTGGGCCGCAGAACAGCGTTCCAGCATGATAATGACCCCAAACACACCTCCAAGATGACCACTGGCTTGCTAAAGAGGCTGAGGGTAAAGGTGATGGACTGGCCAAGCATGTCTCCAGACCTAAACCCCATAGAACACCTCTGGTGCATCCTGAAAAGGAAGGTGGAGGAGCACAAGGTGTCAAATGTCCACCACCTCCGTGATGTTGTGATGGAGGAGTGGAAGAGGATTCCAGTGGCGACCTGTGAAGCTCTGGTGAACTCCATGGACAGGAGAATTCAAGCCGTGCTGGAAAATGATGGTGGCCACACAAAATATTGACATTTTACATTTTCACTTAGGGGTGTACTCACTTTTGTTGCCATAGGTACAGCTATTATTGGCTGTATTTTTAGTTATCTTGAGGGGACAATAAATTTACACTGCTGTACAAACTTTACACTGATGACTTTTCATTGTGTCAAAGAGTCATTTATGCAGTGCTGCCCTATGCAAAGAGATAACTAAATATTTGCAGAGATGTGAGGGGTGTACTCACTTTTGTTCAGATGTGATTTAGAACAACGTACAAGCAATCATCCTGCTCGCAACATCGTGTATTCAATAAAAATAGGTCTTTCTCTGAGAATACTCCTTGTTTGCTCCTTCTTCACAACAACAATAAAAGATTGATGGAAATAGAGTTAAATGCAACAATAAAATGTAAGAAGAACGATAACAGCAGGCCTACTTGCTCAGAGGAAGTCGTTTAGTTTTCTACTGAGGGAGACTACTGAGCTCCTGGGTTGTCATAAAGAGAAATAAATGCATACTGAGGGTGAGTTTTACTACACAGAGAGCTCAACATTATATTGTCTTGGTTAATTCCTGTGATATATGAGGATGATATAAAGATCCTGCATCAACTAAGGGACTATCATTGTTATTTTTTCTTGCTTTCCATATTATTATGAATTGAAACATTTAAAGCAATCGATGTAGTTAGACGTGGCTTTAATATCTATTATTTCTTTCAAAAACTCTCTCCAATTGTGACTTTTAGATGCAATGCCAACAGAGGGTAAACACCAGGGCCCGTATTCACAAAGCTTCTTAGAATTCTCTCAGAGAGCTCCTATCTTAGCCTAAAATATCCTAGCTGGTCTTAGTCTAAAAGTGATTTAGGAAACTTCTCAGAGCAACTCTGATCTCAATGAGGTGTGGTTGACCCCATTGCTAGGAATGACTCAGCAATTCACAGACTGTGACTGGTTGATAAAAAAAATCTGTAAAGGTGTTAAAATGGCTCTTGGTGAAAATATATATAGAGAAAATAGAATAGAATTATATGATGATAGAATTAATAGAAGAAATAATCATGTATAATCATGACTACAGGCTACTTCATGCAAAGTTTCTGTAATATGTTAAATACCTTAAAGTTAATTAAAACAGCCAAATGTTGAAAATGTGTCTGCTTTTGAAGCAACCAATTTCCGCACAGTAGTTACGATATTTAACTTATTTACCAAACTGATTTTATTACTTGTGATCCATTTCAGATTGATGGGAGCAAAATGGCTCAGCTTTTACAATGTACATGATCGCAGGACGGTTTGTTTTAGTTGCCCTTTTGGGTGGTAAGTAGAAATCTGAGAAACAATCCAAGAGTGATGAAAGGAAGTAAAAGAATAAGAAAAGCAAATTCCACAGAAGAGCAGTGTTAAATTTTAGCTTTATGTTCAGTGTTCAGGAGAATATTTTATATATTTTATATTTTTCTCCTCTTTCTCCTCTGCTCCGCCATTTTCTCCTCTGCTATAGAAACTCTAAAGCCTCTTAAAAGTCCTCCTCTCTACTCTTAACAATTTTTACCGTAGGAGTTGTTTTTAGGACTATGAATCGTGAATTATTTTTATCTTTACTAAGATTTAGACTTAAATTTATGGGGAAATGTCAGAATTCTAAAAATTTTCTTAGAATATCATCACTAGGAGCCACTTTTAGGCTTAAGAAGCTTTGTGAATATGGGCCCAGGTTTGTACCATGGCATACAGGGAGAGGAGGGAGAGATAGAAAGAGAGAACAGGCGAGAAGAGATGCAAACTCTGGCACAGCTTCATGTATAAATGGGTCATGTAACAAAATCAACCTGTATCAAAATTAATTGTTTTGTCTCAGGGACACCGTGTGTTGTTAAGTGTGTAGTGTTTAGCACTGTTGCCTTGCTCCTCCAGGTTCCAGGTTCGATTTCCCCTCTTCAGGGTTAGTGAGCATGGGGTTTGCATGTTCTCCCCATGCTTGGTGGTTTTCCTCTGGGTACTCCAGTTTCCTCCCACAGTCCAAAAACACAAATACAGATTAGTCTAATAGGTGCTTCCAAATTGCACCGAATGTGTGAATGAGTCAGTGTGTTTGTCCTGCAATGGACTGGCACAGCGCCCAGGGTGTACCCTGCCTAGTGTCCTAAATTTCCCAGCCCCCGTGAGTAGTAGTATAGACATTGAGTGAGTGGGTGAGTAAGTGGTAACTTGTGGATATGTTGTACTTGTACCTTAAACAGTCGATACTGCCCAATCCAAACTTACGGCAATTTTTGTTTAATGTTTGTGATATTTTAAGGTTTATTTAAGGCTGAAATTTACATCTATAGCCAAGTTGTAACCTCTTCATAAAGGCAACCTGGATTGGTACTCATACAAATACTGTTTCTTGCATGGACCACAGAAAACAATCTCAAAACAGATCAATATTTTTCTCTCTTATATTAACCAGCATAGCAAGATGTACACAGGTTGGTGAGGTAGCAGCCTCAGATTAGTTAAAATCAAATTATTTTTTCCCTATAGTGCTATAATTTGTTACCAAAATTGCAGTAAGCTTGTTGCTGTAAGTTTAAATAAAAAAAAAAAAAAAACAAGTTAATTCTAACATTACAGTTTACTCAACTGTCTACAGTTAAAATGAATCATAACACATTTCCAATTAGTGTCACTTAGTGAAATCTGTGAAATTCAATCTAGTGAATCTAGATTTGTGTATATCACAAATTAATCATTTCAAGCTAACCTTATCACAATGTGTGCTTCAGCACTGACTGTACACCCTGAAACAGCAGGCACTTTGGCACGGACTGCACAACCAGAATAAAACAAATTATTTGCATGACTAGAGGGTACTGGTCGACTCCATCACATATTTATCTTCATACGGGGGAGGATAAAACACACCACTCACTAGAGGAACACTACGCGTTTCTCTCTTGCCATCGATTGTTTCTAACCTCTACTGTTTATCTGCCTCTTTCCACATTCTCCAGACAAAACATGGCCTCAGGCACATTGCTCCTCTCCAACACACTGACATACAGCCCACACGAGGATACCGAAAATCATCGGTGATTATGAGTAATCTTTAACGACAAGTGAAAAACATGTGCACAGTGAAAGTGCCTCTTATAATGTTACACTTCGGGAGTGTATGATGAATAATGCATAAAAGAATGGAGGGAAGGAAGGAAGGAAGGAAGGAAGGAAGGAAGAACAATTAAAAACAATAGGAAGGAAGGGCTCAGGGATGGGAGAACACTTTGAAGAAAGTGAACGAATAACAGGTAGATTGAAGAAGGAGAATGAAGGAAAAAAACATTAAAAATAAAGAAGGGAAGGAAGAAAGGAAGGACAGACTTGAAGGAAGAGAATGAATTTGGAGAAGCAAGAAGGAGAAGACAACAGAAAGGAATGGAAGAAGGAATGACAATAAAATTAAAAAGATGAAGGAAAGAATTAAATAACAGTGAGAGGTTAAAGGGTAACACAGAGATGTCTGGGGTAACTCTGAAAGATCAGAGGTAATTCTGAGAGACCAGGGGTAATTCTGAGAGTCCAGGAGTAACATTGAGAGACCAGGGGTAATTCTGAGAGTCCAGGAGTAATTCTGAAAGACCTGGAGTAATTCTGAGAGTCCAGGAGTAATTCTGAGAGACCAGGAGTAATTCTGAGAGTCCAGGAGTAATTCTGAAAGACCTGGGCCCGTATTCTCAAAGCTTTTTAGAATTCTCTCAAAGCGCTCCTATCTTAGCTTAAAAAGTCCTAGCTGGGAGTCTTAGATTAAAAGTGATTTAGGAAACTTCTCAAAACTACTCAGAGTAAGGAAAGTACAAAAACCTTTATCTTAGTGAGGGGGTGTGGTTCACCCTGTTGCTAGGGATGATGCAGAAATTCAAGAACTGTGATTGGTTGATATAAAATCATCTCTGACCTCTGTAAAAGGTTTCGAAATGAGCTCTTTGTGAAGACAGAATATATGATAATAGAACCAACAGTGAAATCATAATTTTTGTAAATAAAGAAATTGTATAATCATGACTACAGGCTACTTTATACAAAGTTTCTGTCATGCACACTCGCACCGCGACCGGCACGAGGACCCGGAAGTAAGACGGTCGCGCTTTCAGAAAGCATAAAAGGAAACAAGATGGCGCTTCACATCGCTCAGTCATTGAGTTCATTCATGCCTTCGCTATCGCTTCACCAACGGTTCCGTGAGTACTCACCTATTCAGGTTGCTTCCTTGATTGAGTGTGTGTTGCTAGAACGCGGGTTTATTTGTGTAGATCCTTGCTCTTGCTGTAAGAGAGTTCTAAGAGTAAACGCGTGGTTATCCTGCCTACTCGCGCTGCTTCCGCGTTTGGGTTTACCGTCCACGCAACACGGGCTAACTGCTAAGGCTGCTGTGTTCGTCCCTCGGTTGCTCGTGACAGTTTCTGTTATAGGCGAAATATCTTACAGATAATTAAACAGCTAAATGTTGAAAATGTGTCGACTTTTGAAGCAGCCAATTTCCACACAGTAGTTACTATATTTAAGTTCTCACATTTATTTATCGTACTGATTTTATTATTTGTGATCCATTTCAGATTGATGGGAGCAAAATGTCTCAGCTTTTACCAGTTTACATGACTGCGGGACAGTTTGTTTAAGTTGCACTTTTAGATGGTCTGTAGCCAACAATCCAAGAGAGATGGAAGGAAGTAAAACAACAAGAAAGCCAGACTGGACAGAAGAGCAACGTTTACTTTTAGCTTTACGTTCAGTGTTTGGAGAATATTTCTTCCTTACGCCATTTTGTCCTCTGCTAGAGAAACTCTTAAGCCTCTTAAAAGTCCTTCTCTCTACTCTTTACAAATTTTACCTTAGGAGCTGTTTTTATGGCTAAGATGTTTTGTGAATCATTTTTATCTTTACTAAGATTTAATCCTAAATTTAAAGAGAAATTCTAAGAAAATGCCCTAATTCTAAGATTTGTCTTAGAATTTTGTCACTAGGAGCAACTTTTAGGCTTAAGAAGCTTTGTGAATACGGGCCCTGGAGTAATTCTGAAAGGGTAGAGGTAATTCTGAGAGACCAGGGGTAACACAGAGAGGTCGGGGTACAGCTCTTTTACCAACACCATGCTTCACTGTATTCAACTATATTTATTTTTGCACAGTTTTATCAGCTAAGTTGTTCAAATATGTGACATCCCAGTTCAGTTTCAATTACAGATGGTGAGATGACAAACTCTGGAATTCACCAAACTCAGGATGAATAAATTCCTTTACTTTCTTGGTAAGAAACTCTTGTTCTGCATTATATAAAATTGTACAACAGAGAACATTTAAAGTGTAAACTGCCCACAACAAAACTAATTTCTAAAGATTTTTCTGATATTACATAAATATCTTTAGTGAGAATTTGGTGTTAAAAAAAAAGAAAAAGGGTGGAATCCAGAGGTTGACTATCAACAGCAATTACAAAAAGTTTAAAACATGGAGCAAACGATTCTATTAACTGATGTTCGGAGAGCAGAAGATCGGTAATTACTTCATTGTAATGACAATCCATTTTATTTGCTGATTTATCAGCTAGCAGATGAATTCTCATCCCTTCCCACACATTACTTCAGGAGGTCAGTGGGTTCAATTTTAACAAGTAAAACAAGAAACTCTGTTGCCAAATTAAAGCCCACAAGGTAGACATGTGAGTAAATGAATCAGCATGGCGTAAGCCCTCTCTATATAAGCTTCATGAATATGGAACCAGGCCACATTGCTGTACAGTCAGTACACATCGCAGTGGAGCTTCATTTGCATCCTGAAAGCAAGTCCAGGTTAGAACTGGTTTAAAGGCCGAACCAGATCATTTCATCTTCACAACCTGATTACATCACATTTTGTGACGGCTAGTTTAGTCACCTAAGCTCTTCCTCTGACAAGGCATTAAAACAATGTATGGCAATTAGGTTCGGAAAAAAAAAAAACCCTGCTATTTGATTGTTAAGTTAAATGGACAAGAGTAAATGCACAATATATTATTAATTACTTTACTGTGGAGTAAATTCAAATTTATACAATCCTGGCTGCTTAAATGCTAAACAAAAAAAAGCAAAGTTTGAAAGCAAAATGTATGTACAGTACGTCCAGTTTGCCAGTTTTAAGTAAAAAACAGGTTGTCAGAAGAACAGATAATTCTTTTTTATTATAAGGTGTTACATAATATTATGTGCATGGTTTATTAGAGTCATCATTGCCAAATGACAAAATATTATGTTCAAATAAAAACTAAAAAAAAAAAAAAAGGAATATATAGCGATTTTTGGCAATGAAAGAACAAAAAGAAATGTGTTCAAATAAAATAAAAATGGGATTCATCATGTTTTGTAGTTAAACTTCCCAAATGTCTCCCGACTACCTAAACAGTAAATTAATCTTTGCATTTTTTTTTTGTAAGTTAAACATATTTTATATTATTAATATTTTAATAATGTTTAAAGATATTTCTGGTTTCCATTTTTGTTTATTTACATTTACATTTAGCCATTTGCCAGACTTTAATGATTCTTTAATCTTGCTTAGTTTTTAGTAGTGGACTGACTGTGATATGAATTAAACCTTGGATAATGAGCAGGGTGTTAAAGCAACAGATCGTTAAAGCAGGACAATGAGCTCAGGATGATTAATTAGTGTAAATGGTTAATTAGCTGGTGGATTCAGATTGTGCTGAGTGCTATTACAAGGATTATGCTTTTGACCTTTAATAATGTCAGAACTTAGCGAATCAGGCCAAGCCACAATGTAGGTACTCAATCTAATACACAGGAAGTACTGCTCAATCTAAACGAGCGCAGAGGGTTTATAATAAGGGACAGTCGATTAATGTTGTGCCTCTTCAGTAAGACTAACAAACTCTAATGAGAGCAGTAATGTCTGAGCTGTAACCAAATTATTTAGTGTTGTATGTATGTCAGGGTGAACTACAATAGCCATCACCCACTGCATGCTATGATTTATAAGTGTATAAGTTAATTGTGAAGTGTGATTAGCGTAACTGATTTGGTGTGTTTGATGGCGTAACCTTTTTAGGATATAAACTTCTTTAAGTTTCTGTAATTTCATTTATGTTTTCGTCTCCTTGGGGTGACAGAGTTCTCTTTGGTGTTTAGCTTCAGGAATTATTTCAGAATGTTTTTTGATTTTTCTCTTTTTCTGTGACGGTTATATGTGTGAGATAGAGAGAGAGAGAGAGAGAGAGAGATAATTGCTTGAAAGTGCTAAATATACTCATCCAGAATATCTCACTCACAGGGAAATTTTCCAACAAAAGTTCATCTTCACGTAGATGAATAAATTGAATCATCTATTCATTATCTATAACACTCTATCCTTAAACATCATGATGAGTCCTAGTCCTCCTGCACAACCCGCCATCTTAACACTGAACTTCAAATCTATTGGAGGCTGAATGTTGGCAATAACAGGTTGAGTGCTTTATGGAAGAGAAACAAATAAAAAAATCACCACCGAAACTGTTCTGGGTAATTGGCGTAGCACTGTAACATCTGCGTAACGAGTTCCATAACGAGTTCCCACAGTGAGAAAAGACCATAACGAAAGAGGGAAATGAGACGGTACACACATTTGGTGTGCATAGACATGCATGCAATACTTTTTTTTTTTTTTTACTTTCTTTTACACTCTTTACACTTTAGTGAAAAATGTGAGACAAAAATGAATCATGAGTAAACCGACAACTACAGAACACAGCAAAGAAAAAATAGATAAATGTTTGACCTTTGTTTTCATATCTATCTATCTATCTATCTATCTATCTATCTCTTATCTATTTTTAACATCATTTAATTTGTTCTGCTGCACTGATTATGTAACATAAATGGTTTGCTATATGTTCCTTGTCATGGTTTCCCTAAGACTTGGATGATCAGAGCTTTTAAAAGAAGGATATTTATTGGTATTCAAAATTAATGTTTGGTTACAGACATCCTTGTGTGTCAGTAAAATAATTCGGCTTTTATCTCATTTTGATACATATGACAGAAAAATTAGATACATGCTAAATAATTTAATATACAGTATCTTTTGAAGTGTAATTTTTTAAACTATATATGAAATAACTGTCCAACTAATGCAAGAATTAATTATTTTTTTTAAATTTATATTACTGACTTCTGCCTCTTTATGATCTTGAGGCAATATAAAGGCACTTAAGGCACTTTTGTAAAACTGCAATGGAGGTAATGAACACACATGACAACATGATCTTCATGCCTCTGATGTTTTATGATTATGTATTGTCAATCTAATCAAATCTTCATTTTCTGTTTTGCTTCTTTACACTCAGACTCTATTCAGATTGGACACATTTTCGGTGTGGTGTGTAATGTAATTATTACTGGAGTATCTCAGAAATCTTAAAATCCTATCACACGTGAATGTTTGAGCTTGCAGACATGTTGTGGTCATGTGACCACTAATACTGAAGTGCACCTGGCAAAGCCACACCCCCTACAACAAAGTCATCAGGCACCTAGAACTGCGATGAATATTGTTTCTGCGCATGAAGTTGGTAGTTTGACGTTTTGAATCAGTGGGAATCTCCATCAGGTGATCCACCGTGCCCTGTTCATGAAGGCGGAGTTATCCTGAAGGAGACCACACCCCTCAGAATTTAAATGTGGTGCCAAATGTGGCAATGCGGAGACCTCTGGCTCTCTGACAGTCATCCTTATACCTTCACGTTTCTGCTCCAAGTCACAGAGGAGATAACCATGCAGCCAGCAGCTTTTAAACCCTGATTGAACTGGCTGAAGTGCTGCCTCGGGGGAGTGGTACTACAGCACTAATCCACTTTATCCTACATGGTGAGTGAAATGAAATGTGATGAGCATATCACGTTATCATGGGAAGGGGTTTGAAATCAATCACAAGGCCAGAACTGGTATAGTACATGAAAAAGGGTTAGTCAAATGTATATATAGTAGTATAAGAAAATATTTTTAATATTTTTTTGAATAAATGTTTATTTCATAAAAGGCATTTAACATATAATTACACTGCAGTGGAAACTTGGTGGCTTTCCTCCGGGTACTCCGGTTTCCTCCCACACTCCGAAGACATGCAGGTTAGGTTAATTAGTGTTCCCAAGTTGCCCACAGTGTGTGAAGGTGTGTGTGTGAATGGGAATAAATACATATAAATACTCCACTGGACTCCACGGTCCCGAGTTGGACTACGGAGGTTTTCAGATGAATGGATGGATGATTATTAAGCTTATTTCTAGCAAATTGTTACTAAAATTGGAAGTGAAAAATTCTTGATAATTTTGCTTTTTTTTATTTTTTTTAAGAAATAAATATGTAAAAAAGTAGCAATAGGATCCTTCACCAAAAAAAAGACATTTTCACTTTGCAATTTTAACAACATTTGACTAAGAAGAAGCTTAATAATCCTGATTTAATAATCTTGTTTAATAAACTTGTGCAGATGAATTGATTTGAGATATTTTTACTTGCTTAGATATATTATTATTTGCAGTGTGGAACAGATTAAATGCATGCAGCCATTCAATTTTACAAGCCTCTATGGCAGAACCGAAGTGTGCCAGAGTAGTTCATATTGGAATTCTGTTAACATTCACCCCAAAACCCCAGCAGTCAGCAGTCAGTGATGTTAAGAGGATAATGTTCATAAACTGTCTCTGATAATGTTAATGTTAACCATTGAACTTGATGTTAGCTTTAGCCACTGTCTGTCTGTATTAATGTTTGCTTTAAATTAACCAGTCATCTACTCACTGGGGTTTTCATACAAATGAACAGATATAACATTTTTAGATGGGCATAAAAAACACCTCGCTCGCTCCACATAAATGGTGAGAAGGTTGCAATGGTCAATGACATCAAACTCCAGGGCCTGCAGATCAAACATGATCTAAAATAGGACCACCAGGACACTCGTTAACAGCCTGAGATACTGAGTAAGACCTCCTTCCCCTGAGCTGTAGCCTCCATTGTAACCCCCCCCCCCATACACACACACACACACACACACACACACACACACACACACACACACACACACACACACACACACACACACACACACACACACACACAGATCATATATATACCCATAGCTGCTGAAGACAGCAAACAAACTAACCTGTCTCACCCATCCTCTGTTTTTCCCAAGCTGCTGCTAATGCACTGAACACTTCATATTCTGGATTTTAAATACAATTATTCTAATTATTATAATTTGTGTAACACCTTCTGCTTGCTGATAATACCTGTTTGCACTATCCAAGTCCCACTGCACTCATATATGCCATGATATATATTTCTATATTTTCATCATTATTATCGTTTTGGTTTCAATATTCTTACATTCTATTTATTGCTGCTGGTGTCTGAGCTACCAAACAACTTTCATTTTATAACTACAGTGACAATAAAGCCTCTTATGTCCTATGCTTTATGTCTTTAGTGCAACTTTGAAGCCAAACTTAAATGGCAAATTTCACACTCATAAATTCAAGTTCATATTGATTGTTAAGTCCGTCTGTGTTTTTCTCAAACTTTCATATTGTTTGTGGCCGTGTGTGGTGTGGTGGCTCAGAGACATTGCCAGGGGCATTGCTAGGCAACATTCACTGTTGCTGGGCAAAAGTCAAGGCAACAGCAGGAAAAGGGATAATTATGGTTATGAAAGTTCAGCTATACCTGTAAATCTAGCCCAAGCCCGTGTCTCTTGTGTACTTTCTTATGTTATATTCCAGTCCCAGAAATAACCCACTGATTACCCCAAAAATATAGATATGTAGATTTTTTCTAAATCCAGACAACACTGAGCCAAACTCTGAAAGCATTTCCTGAAAGCTTCCTGTCCAGGTTTTAGAAAAAAGTCTGGAGCACCGAATAGTATTTTTATCAGTTTTTTTTAAGTTAGTGTAGCTTTTGAAATTGTGAAAGAAATTGTGAATTTGTGAAAGAAAACTTGAGATTTGTTTTATGCATACAACTGGACAAAACCTCCATGACATCACACAGAGCTTTTTTGAAGAGTGGTTTTAAAGCTTAACCATAGGAGCTCTGGTCATTGCCATACTGGCAGGAACTGTTTCCACCTAAACACTGGTTAAAAGGGCAAATGGATGGAACAAACAGCACATGACTTATGTGTGAAACACGCCCATTTTCCACAGTTATAACAAGATAGCTACCTTACCTACCTTACCTTTATCTTAGCTAAAATGCTACAGTAACTAATGTTAATTTACATGCTAAGCATTTGATTGATCTAACCATCATCCACACCGTACACATTATCCTGTGACAACTTCTGCATTTCTTGTGATTAGTTAAACTACACTGATTCCCATTAGCAGGTTAGCTAAAGTGATGCATTGCAGAACGCTAGCAGTTTGACACCAGCGATGCAGCTGACACTCAAATCAGCCCCTCGTCCCTTTTTATAATTAAAATAATAATTTCAATAATTTTGTCGTAATATCATTATATGAAATGAGTTACATGAATGAATTATTTGTACCAGGCTGTAGGCATGTTTATTTCTGCTGTAAAGATTGAACATTTTAACATTTAACTCCTAGTGGTCATTCGAAGAACTGCATGCTTTGATACTTCCACATTGGGGTTGTCCCTTGGTTTTATGTTTTACAAAACAAGCTATTGTATATCAGTAAATTGCTGTCTTGACTTTCATAGTCAGGTTCTTAGTTAGTTAGTTAGTTAGTTAGTTAGTTAGTTAGTTAGTTAGTTAGTTAGTTAGTTAGTTAGTTAGTTAGTTAGTTCATTATGCCTTTTTAAACTTTTCACATAGACAGCGTTACCTGTTGTCTCAAAAAATTCCACTGTAAAAATGTTAGTCCAACAATAGAATATTAATTCATTCAACATTAATCAAGTTTTTACAGTGCTTTAACATCGTTCAACATCTGTCATGGTTGTTACTCACTCTATTTATCTGGGTTAAAAAGGGTTATTGTTGCAGCTGAAATACATTAATCACTGCAGGAAATATCCAATCAAAAGTGCTTAAGAATTTACATATGCAAATCCTTACAGTGATTTGTTATTTTTGGCCAGGCAGCGTATTATACTGTATGTATTGCTTTGCCTCATGTTGTTTTTTGGAAAGCTGAAGCAGCATCTTGCGAATGTGATAATTATATCTCAGGTATTTGTTCCAAAAACATGATAATATCTAATTAGCTTTGCTCACTGTGACAAAACACCTGATAATGAACATGTGCTATGAGGAAAAAAAATGCCTTTGTGGAATTAGATTGTTTATTTATCTCTGTGTATTTCAATTACAGATGAACTTGGTCGATGCCTTCATGTTTGCTGGAGGTTTTATTCTGGTCAGTGGCAAGATCAGATCCTTTACACAATCTGTAATCTTTTTACACAAACACAAACAAACATTTGCACACTTATTATACCATAGGGTGCAAATTTGAGGTGCAAATCCCTCAAGGTGGGTGAACAATAAAGGACTATAAAAAGTCCATATGGCCTTTGGATATATTATATATCCACTATATATATAAAACAATACTGAAAGCGTTTATCCAAAATATACAATAATCTCCTTTGGACAGTTGATATTGAAATGTATCTGCTATTCATGATCTGTAAAGCTTCATAACGGCTCTAATCTGAGATGCTGTTTGTTAATTGTTCTGAGGCTGGTGGCTCTAAATGAACTTCTCCTCTGCAGCAGAGGTACGTTTTGATCTTGCTTTCCTGGGAAGGTCTTCATGGTGCTAATAAATGGTGCTAATTTGTTTACTTTTGTGTTGTAGCTCTTTTGTTTTACACTGTATATGACTTCAGGCCATGGGAGATGTTTAACTTCACTTTTATTTTCATCAAACCACTCTGACACCAGTCTTGCTGTGTGTATTGGTGCATTATCATCCTGATACACGGCACCACCCTCCGGATACAATGTTTGAACCACTGAGTGCACATGGGTCCTCCAGAATGGTTCGGTAGTCCTGGGCAGTGACGTGACCATCTACAAGTATTGGGCCTCGGGAATGCCATGATATTGCTGCCAAAACCATCACTGATCCACCCCCCCATGCTTCACTCTGAGCATGCAACAGTGGGTGGTACAGTCGCTTCTTTGGGGCGTCTCCACACCGTAACTCTTCCGAATGTGGGAAAGACAGTAAAGGTGGACTCATCAGAGAACAATGCATGTTTCTGCAGTTTCATATTGTCCACAGCTCAAGATTTTCGCTGCTGGCACCATTGAAATCGACGTTTGTCATTGGCACGAGTGACCAAAGGTTTGTCTATAGCAGCCCGGCCGTGTACATCGACCCTGTGGAGCTCCAGATGAACAGTTTTGGTGGAAATAGGAGAGTTGAGGTGCACATTTAATTCTGCAGTGAGCTGGGCAGCCGTGGTTTTATGTTTTTTGGATACAATCAGGGTTAGCACCGGACATCCCTTTCAGACGGCTTCCTCTTGCGTCCAAAGTGACTCCTGTTGGATGTGGTTCGTCCTTCTTGGTGGTATGCTGACATCACCCTGGATAAATCACAAAGACTTGCTTTCTTGGTCACAGATGCCCCAGTGAGACGCGCACCAACAATCTGTCCTCTTTTGAACTCTGATATGTCTCCCATAATGTTGTGTGCATTGCAATATTTTAAGCAAAACCGTGCTATTACTCTGCTAATTAAACCTTCACACTCTGCTCTTACTGGTGGAATGTGCGATCAGTGAAGATCCGCCACCAGGCTGGTAAAATTTCCCATGAAACCTCCAACACTAAACTGTTTCAGTTTCATTGTCCAACTCCTGTATATCAGCTTTAATGTAATCAGTGATATTATTGTAACGATGCGGGTCTTACGAGGGGCAGAACCACGCAGAAATACTCTGTATGCTACACCGCGGTCAGCTAGACATGCAGTTGTCAGGCAACGCCACCGCAAAGCAATCAGCCTGGACACTCCGCACCTGGCTGCTTGTCTATTTAAGGGTCACACTTCGTGTGATCATTTAGGTAGCACCAGTGAGGTATCAGGGCCAAAAACAACAACAAAGTGGGTAAGACAGGTAAAGACTCAGCCTCTGTCTCCCTAAGACACCAGTGAGAGAATAAGAGGGAGAGCGACACACATCACGTTAGTGTGCTCTCTCAGTATTAGTTTTGTACAAAGCACACGCGTGAGTCTTTTGGTAAGTTTTGTCTTAAAACGACTTAAGCACCTTAAAATTCACTTATATCACGTCAGCGCTGTTATTTCAGCCAAAGTGAAAATATGAACTAATAAACGGTAAAAATATTCAGTTTATCTTTTCTAATTAATATCTATTGGTGCAGGTGTTTGTTTACATTGAGACAGTCGCGCATTGGTAGCTTATTTTAAAGTCGATTATTAAATCCCACACATAACTGTTCATAACATTGCATTTAACATCACATTTTGATTTCACTTACTGTATGGTGCAGATTAAACTCTGGGCAGAGATCGAACTACTGCGAATGATTCAGTAAATTCTGTCCAGACAGTTTTGCGTGATCTGAAAATCTGGCTGGACTGACTGACACATGGACAGAATTTTTCTGAGACTGGTTTTGGGTCCTTCAATGAATCAAACATAAAGATATCATTAAAAGAGAGAGTTCTGAACAATTTAAGACAAAACCTTTATATTTAAATCCTCCTGAGGTTCCTTTCCCTGTTCCTCAGCATGGCTTGCGTTGTAGACACAGAGTGTGTGTGTGTGTGTGTGTGTGTGTGTGTGTGTGTGTGTGTGTGTGTGTGTGTGCGTGCCTGTAGGTTGCCAGAGGTTGGTGCACTCAACAACATAACCTTCCCTACAGCAAAATCACCAGATTGACGTCACTGTTCATTGAGGCCGAAAAAGAGATGATGGCGTGACCGCAGGGCTGGATTCAAGACGGATTTTGTGAGGCGGGGGAGGGAGGGGCAGCTTGTGCTTTCAACAACAATGAATCTACAGTTTTCAATCAACTTTCAGAGATAGGATGGTTTCTTACGAGAAGACAGGAAAAGCTAATTCTTGTTCTACAGCTGAGCAATGCAGCGGCGATGTTCAACAGGTCAAACCACATGGCATTATGTCAGTGCCTTTTAATTGAACAGAAAAAAACTAACTTTTTGTTTGCATGTACACAAATAGTTTTTTTTTCTCTCACTTAAACCCTTCCTCATTTCATCAGGATCTCAGAAGAGCTCGCACGGCCTGACATTACGCTACAACTCCAGAACAATCGAAGACTGGAAAAAGAACGTTTCTGAGTGGCTGATTGGGGAAAAAGCCAATCAGAATTAACATCAGAATTACGTCTTTAACTGACGGATGTTGAGAAAGGGCAAGGACTCAAGTGAGACTCAAGTGAAAATGCGAAAATTTCCATTTAAAAAAAAGACAAATTTATTATTATTCATAATCACGCACAGATACACGACCTGAGCCAGTCAAACAATGGCTTGTGCAGCGCGACTGGCACATTCCACAGCAAATCACTGTGCTTACAGAATTAACAGAATTACTTTGTAATTTATTTATTTTTTATTTGTTCCGCCCCGGATAAAAATATGGTTTCATGAACAATTATATAACTCGAAGAAACAAGAGAAAAAAAGATAAAAGTGAAAGTGAGGTGAAATACATCCACAAGCATCGACTCCACACACACACAGTGAAAGAGGACAGGAGATTGTGGAGAATATAAAACCAAAACACAAGCATGTTGAATAAGAACTCTGGGGGAGTGAAGCATTGAGTAGGATGTGCGTCACGTGTGAATAAATATTCACGAACCGCGGTTCAGGCTCTGGAGGAAACCCCATAGTCCCATTTCCTCTCTCCTGCACCTCGTCTATTTTCTATTGATTGAGAGGGGAAAAAAACTGACTCCATTTCAGGTGTGACGCTGGAGGAAATTGAATTCTGTCAAGGACGAGCTTGGAGCAGGTTACATGGCTGTGGCTTAATGGAGCTATCTGTTGGCTTGGTGCAAAGAAATAGACAACTTTCACGGCTTAACGTTCTCAAGCAATGAAAGAGACATGCTCTGAATGTCTGGACCTGTGTCAATGTTGAGACTCGCTGCTTGTGAAAACACTCAGATAATGAAACAGATCTCAAAATATCAGCTTGGTGTGTGAACTGAGGCTCTGATAGTTCGTTAAATTCAGTGGCATCTTTCAGTAGAACAGCTCGCATATTTTCATATTAAATAAAATGTAATTAAATTCAATGATGTGGATTGAATGAAAGAAATGAGAACAAATGTTTAATGTGAAAGGCTGCAAAGTGCCTAAAGATAGAATTTAAAAACTGGTTGTTTATGTAAGAACCTCGGCAGCGAACTCATTTCCCCTCTCGTCCGTTCCAACCGCTCGGCATTCAGCATCATCAGTTTACTAATCACCGGCTTGATCAGCTGTCATCATCTGCCTCGTTTCTCACTGGTTCATGCCTTACGTTAGATTATTATTATTTATTTTTTTCTGCTATGCATAGGTTACTGTGTGGCTTAACAAACACAAAACATTCCTCTGAAACTGCTCAGGCACAGGGACTGAAGTGAAAATAATGAGAGCCAAAAAACAAGTCCTTCAGCCAGGAGCCCTATTGCTCAAGAGTATCTCAAACATACAAGACAGTCTAGAGCGTTGGAAGCAAAATATGAACAAGTTAAGGACTTTTGCACAGTACTGTCTATATCTGTAAACGTGATCAAAGCAGACACCGTGACTGCAGTAAGAAATTTGCATGCCAACATGGCTCTTCTGACAATTGCAAAAATATTATTGTTAGCTTTTTTCTTCACACTTTATTGCATCTCCTTGATGTATCAACTCCTTCACTATAGCTGCACAGGCAAAATCTTTAATGATACACATAATTTTTTCCAGTCCTTTAAGTTTGAATTTTTAGAGGCATTGAAGGGGATACAAGCTGGAAAAAAAACCCACAGACATGGAGGAGGTTTTATTGCTCCTTCATACCCTATTGAGCACTCGAAGTTGTGTAAATCATACCCAGGACACTGTAATTGTTTAATTTTTTGTGCAAATTATTTCATCAATGAATGAGTTTTTTAAATTATTGATTGTAATTCCTTTAAAAGTTTATTATATATTATATTATTTGCCATTGTAACTATGTAAATACTAAATATGCTACTAGTGAACAAAACAGGCTAATATCTAAAAAAAAAAACACTGATGAAAGAAACCACCCTGAAGACTATGTTCTATAATCCTGTGTAGACCCTGCAGACTAGACATTTGAGAATGAAAACTTGATCTGATTATACTGTACTTAACATGAATTCTTAGGACATGATATACCAAGAACTCCCGACATCTCATGAGTTTCTATAGGAACCCATGTATTATAGTAACTTCCTGTTAAAACTCCATTAAAATCGAATGTGGTGGGTTTAAAAGTCAAAACATGACAGTGTTTAAATCTTAAAAAGTAGAATATAGTAGAAATAAAAGCATTTGCCCATTTTATAGAACCACTCACTTATCTTTAGACATCATTATTAGCTCACTGTCTTTGATATCAGCATACAATTTACATGCTAAGAGACGAACTAGTGCTTAGAAGTGCTAAGACCCATGTTGCATCAGAATAAATATAATAAGCAGCATATTAAATTCTTAGCCTGCTCGCTGTGCAGCTCCAGCTAAATATGCTTATTAATCCGATAATAAACACAATTTTAAAAGCTTGCCTCATCTCTCTTTTTACATTTTTTTTAAATATACATATTAACCACAGTAAATGCTGGATAATCTGCTTATGGTAATCATTAACGTTACCAGTGGGAAGTGGGAGTGAATACAGGCTGTAAATAAAGGGCTGTATTCACTGCACCTTAATGGCAATAAATAGTCTAGTGTAGTCTAGAAATATTCACAAGTCAAAAAAAAAAATAAATACTTGGATATACTGTATAGTGTTTGGCAGCTTTTTGTTTACCAAGTGCTGTATTGACTCCTGGACCTTTCATATGTTATTATCGATATGTTCTGAATGCAATGTTTGTTAAGAAAGTTTTGTTTTATAATATGTTGTCTGGCTAATAACATCATCTAACCTGCAGACCTGGTAATTAAATAAATTAATAAGATGTTAATAATAAAATTTTATTGTAATAATAATTTTATAATTCTGATAATATTTTATAAGCAAGCCATAAACTAGTGTGGAACTTTGTAGTCTACCGTAATAAAAAAAATTCAACTCATAAATTTTAAGCACATTTAAATTTATAGACACTGACTAATTTTCTCATTAGGAATTCTTGAATTCATATATTTTTTTATTTATTTGTAGTAGAATTTGGAGGAATACTACATACTGTATTTTATTGATTATTTAATCAATGATTATGATTTGGGCAAACCCTAAAGATTTTGGATCATGGAGCACTTAAAAGTCACGTCCTGTAGATTATTTAAAATAATTTGGAACATTTATGGTTTTGTCAAACTGCCAAAGAAAGATGAAGGTTTTATGACTGGATTTTGGTTATGAGGGGAAAAAAGAAATGAAATGATAAAATACATTAATGTCACAAATACTGACAGAAAAAAGAATGAAGGAATGAAAAAAGATGTCACTGCTGCATGGTGCAATGCCTATACAGTGTACAGCAAGGCTATGTACGTCTGTGCCTCAATATACAGTAGTACTGTGCAAATGTCTTAGGCGCCCTACTATCTGTGGTACAAATTTTGTTATATAAGTTTATTATGTCTGCGTTAACATAATTAACAATTGACACTAAAAATAACGAATAAATAACATTACAGAAGAATCTTTGCATGCCTGTAAAGAAAGCGACATATTACATGACAGACCAGTTTTCAGATGGGAAAAAAATAATAATCAATAATGTCGACTCCTGGGTTTTGCATGAAAATAAAAAGGAGCGAGTGTGACGAAGTTATCAAAAGAACTCGTGTTCTCCAGCACGCTCAGTAAAAACTAACAGCTGTTTTACTTAGAATCCTGCACACATCTGTATCGAACACTACGGCTTATGTCCAAGCAAAGAGTTTCCACATCAAATATGGACCGTTTATTGTTTATGTTAGTACTTAGTGCTTTTGATAACTTCGTCACATTCGCTCCTTTCTATTTTCATACAAAACCCAGGAGTCTAAATTACTGATTTTTTTTCCCATCTGAAAACTGATCTGTCATGTAAAATGTCGCTTTCTTTACAGACATGCAAATATTATTCTGTAATGTTATTTATTCATTAATTGTAGTGCATCTTTGTAGGGAACGGTCTGGTACATAATAATGCAGACATAATAAACTTATATAACAAGATTTGTACTACAGATAATACGGCGCCTAAGACTTTTGCACAGTACTGCATACAGTATATATACAACATTAGGACCACCTGCTTAATGCTAGGTAGATCCCCTTCCTATTGAAAAACTGTAATGATCTGTGTGTGCTGACATAGTTCTAAGGAAACCAGCATTAACCTCTTGAGCAATTTGAGCTACTCTTATATTGGATCAGACTACATGGACAGCGCTTTGCTCCTCATGTGTATGAGTGAGCCTTGACTGCCCATGGTAAAATTGTGACGGCTAGACACCTGGGTTGACTGGATCCAAAGCTGCAGCTCTTTTGGGATATTCCCAGTCTGCAGTAGTCAGGACAAAGCAAAAGTGATGCAAGGAAGGAAAAACAGTAAACCAGTAACAGGGCCATGGCAAGTGGTTGGTCATAATGTTATGGCTTACCAGGATATATCAAGTGTATTATGAGTATATAAACAATACATATATTAATTACTTATTTTACTTTATTACGCATGAATATACAGAACCACTAAGTTACTAAATCATTGATCACCAGAACCACAGAGTCACAAAGCTACAGAAGCACTGTTTCACTGAGCCACTGTGCCATTGAATCATTGAATCATCAATTCACTAAGTCACAGAAACACTTAAAAATAATTGAATAACTGAACCATCAAGGCTGTGAACCAATGAATCACTGAACCAGTGAGTCACTAAATCATTGAATTAACCTACTGCTGAGACACTGAATCACTGAACCAGAGAATCATTCAATCACTGAATCGCAGAAGCACTGAGACACCAAACCGCTAGTGTCACTGATCTACAGGAACAACGAACCACTGAACCACAATCTGATGCAGTGCAGACTCGCTCACATCACTGGATCCACAGTTTCTGCATGACTTCTGTAACATACATTCTTGTTTATACACATGCTTTTAAAATGAACACATACTGTATGTAGTTATAAAGCTGTTTGTTTATGGGTTTTAATTATATACAAACAGTCTACAAAATGTATGCTAGTGCATCTTAAGCATAAAGCAATCCATCATCTATCTAATCATCTAGCATCACCTAATAAAAGCATAATTCTCTGTATATGAGTAAATCTCATAAATCTAAATCGTTATAATCAATGTATAAATGTATAATAAAGAGTTTATCTTTACGCATTACTCGCTTATTAACATGTTATAACATCATTAGTTACATTATTTAATATATTTGGAAGATACATTGTTCTGATTTAAACTCACTAAATTAAGGACATTATGTAATATTTCGTTATATGTGTAGTTAATATCAAAATGCTGGAGAGTTCTGAATTCTGATTGGTCAGTCGGTGTAGATCAGCAGCTCTGACCGTGATGCAGCTGTAAATATAAACATTAGAAACCCCGGGATACATAAAAAATGTCATAAATATCTAACAGATTCTTTTGTTTGGATTGCAACAGAGAAGATCATAAAAATTTGTTCATAAGCGATTCAGAATCTGTGATTATATTAAACATAATAAGAATAAAATGCAGACTATTCTGTGAAATGGCTTGATTTACTTTTGAATCTTTTAATTAGTGTCCATAGAACATATTTATTTATTTATGTATTTATTTATTTATGTATTTATTTATTTATAATCTTCATTTATAAAGATTATTACATTTATTATTTATTTAGGATTTATTGTGAGTCTCATGCATAATAACAATCACTTAATGAGTTTTCCACATCATTTCTGTTTGACTCTCTTTATCATATTGTATGAACCAAACTGATGCTGATCATTTTCTTTCTCACTCTCTCTTTTTGTATTTCTTTGTCTTTCTGCCCCCCCTTTCCCTTTTCTGTTCCTCTTTCTCTCTCTACTTTCCCCTCCTTATGTCGCTGGTATAATAAAACATTTTACAATTCTATCATCTGCTGTAGTGAAGCCATTTTATGTTTTGAGGACTGGACAGCTCCAAAATTAAGACAGCCTCTGATGGAACACTGGAGGCTTTAAATATCTGGGTGTCTACACGGCCGACTGGATCTGTGATGAAGAATTCAAAGAAAGTGTTATAAAATACCACTTATATAAATGGAAATAATTTGTTCCAAAAACATTATATAGAGAAAGAACCTTGGATGTGACTCACATTGCAGCACTGCTCTGGCCAATTTGCACCACTTTGTTTTATATATTTTTTTTATTTTGGAGACAATTATTTTGGCACTGTTAACCCTTACTTGTGATCAGTTTTTTCCATGTGTGGTTTTGAAAGCTCTGGACTTACATGATTAATTTTTTCTTGCATCTGTTTACTGCTCTGTTTTGGCTTTGTTTGTTTGTTTGCGCACATATAGTCTGTCTTTGTTTACACTGTGTCTGCTACGTCCCAGTCCATGTCTGAACCTACTAATGAATCCACCACCCTTGTTAGTGGATTGTTTTTGCTTTGGAAATTGCAAAGCGTTCTCTCCAGCACAACCACAACATTTCATCTCAGGAGAAGATGAATCTCCATATCTATGGATATCGATAGAATGTGTGATACTGTACACAGTGCGAGGCCGGGATGTGCACACGTCACTGTGTTTAATCGACATTAAGCACCTGGATTAACTGCCTTTTTTTTTTTTTTACAAAAGACTGCTTTTTAATGGATTTCACAGTCCATGTTTGTTGCCTCACTGACTCCTTGAGGATCTACGGCGCTCAGCAAGACGTGACGGGCAGGACTACCCCTGCCTTGACAAGCACTTACCTTGACAGCTGGTGGACCTGTCAGTACCGGGCATTGCTCAAGTAGCAGCATGGATAGGATGAGATGTGTTCATGTTGTAACACAGATTTTACAATGTTGGAGGACTGGACTTACATCAAAGGAGTGTGTATCACTCAGGAACGAACCACAGGGGAGATCAGTCCTGAGGCAGATGAACCCAGTCCAGTCTCACACAAGAAAAGTTTTTGGGGAAAGCACACATGCTTCTTGTCAATGTCGACTCGATAAATAAACAGTCAAAACATGGTGTTGGTAAGGTGAAAAAGTGAATTTTTAGATCTCTTTTTAATTTAAGCAACACTTTTTATGTGCTTCTAGTAGCTTATACCAATCTTAGTGTCAATACTATATTTAATAAATATACAATATTTCATAAAGAATAATTTGAATTTAAATAATTATTGTTTGAAGCGAGACAGTATAACACTGAAAAAAAGGCCATTTTGGGGGCTCATATAAAATCATCTCTCCAAAACGGATTGAAATTATTGAGAGAGTGAGATTGGTTACTTCCATGTTTCATAAACTTCAAAAGTAGCTTCTTTGGCACACACATTTTCTGTATTATACTGAATGTATACCATTAACAAATGTATGAAAAAATTACATCAGCACTAATACTGTGTCTTGGCCGAAAGTTACTTTGGCAAAATGTAGCACAGAGAGCCAGAGGTGAGCAAAGTATACAAATCCTGTACCCGAGTAAAAGTACTCATCTTCAAATTTACTTAAGTATCAAATATACAAGACTTTTAATAGCTCACAGTAGCCATTTTCATGGTAAAAAAAAAAAAAAAAAGTTAGTTAAATAAAAATAAGACATTTACTGTCCTTTTGAGGGAAGTAAAAAGTACAAAGTCTCCTCTAATAAAATAAGCATTTAAGTACAGTGATATAAGTACAGTACATACTGTATACAACTGTGAGTTACCTTCAGACTCTGCAGAAAGTGTTTAACCCTTAGGAGTCTGAGTGTCTCAGTCGGACCAGACTCAGAACCCAACCAAACACCACGCCCTTTATCCCCGGAGTATTACTCACCATCACCTGTCACCACTCAGCGCATGCACATAAAAGCCACACACCGCGTCTCAGACAACGTCCAGGCTCGTATATGTGAGAGTGAACCCGTCTCCTACAATCAAGTAAGAAGTAAGATACGTAAACTAACTACTTATCTGTACGCTGCCTTTTAGAAGTGATCCTGGTCCAATTTCCGAGTGATAATTCCTGTGCCGCTGTGGTGTGCGGTTTCTCCCATCTTCCGTCCTTGTCTGGTCCGACTTCCCAGCGCTCCTGATCCACGCAAAAGGACAAAACCCCTCCGATCCGTCTACAATCGTTTGATATCCTGCAAGTAAATGCCACTGCTTCTCATACTCAGTCGTGAATTATAATCTTGTGCATTAAACTCACCCATCTTTATACTGACCATCTAGTGGAGTCTGTCTTTGTGACACTGAGGGTGTTTTGGGGCCCTGAAGAAGTTCAGACATGTCCTGACATTTCTATATTTTTCAGTTACTTATAAACATAAATGTCTAAAGGCTCACTACACTGTATTCAGCACAAACTGGGCTACAGTAATATGTGAGCAGTATGTATGTACAAGTTTGTATTTTAGAGAAAATAACAGTTATGCGTGATTATTGAAAACGAAAAAAAAAATATATATATCACTGAAATAAGTTCACAAAACACATTCTTAAAATTTGTTTAAAAGACTTTTGTTACCTGGATCTTGTAGTCTATAGAGTTTTTACTTCAAAATGATGTGATAATCATCTTGATCACTCATTCACAGAAAACAATATATTCATTTACATTTTCTAAGACACTTTTTGTTTAGAAAGGCCGTATGCAAGGAGGCGTGAATGATCATGAATAATGCTCCACTTCTCACCAGAGAAGACAAAAACTCAAATAATGATCTGCAGAAATACCCCCTTCAGTCAGGTATGTGACAGAGGGAAGCGCTACAAGAAAATTATTTGAGGACAAAAACATATTTCTTTGTTTGTAGTTTATTTAGAATAAATCAAGCTTCACTTGCAAGAATCTCTGGAACAGCTCAAGATAAATAAAATGTGTAAAAACAGACGTTCAGGGTAAAACTGCAATGGGAACAGAGCAAAATTTAAAAAAGATAAAGTGCCCTAAGATAAAAAAATAATTAATAAAAAACTGAAACAGACATTCAAAGCAAAATGGTGCAAACAGGAACAGTGCAAGATGAAATGGGTGTATGGTGTCTACAGTCACACACCCCTGAGCCACTCTTGAAAGCAGTTCCTGTTCAGCTGAAGACACAGGGGAACATGGCATGTATGGCATCTCCAAGGTGTTTTTTTGCCACTTGCCATCGACTGCTTTGCAATGCACACAACCTGCAACCAGCAGTGGCAGCATCTCTGGCGTCTGAGGTCAGCACAGCTACTGGAACTGGTACATGGTCAGTACTTGTCCGTTTTGGTGCTACTTCCTGTGAGACCAGGTGTGGGCAGGAATCGCAGAGTCTGTGGAACCGTGTCATCATCAGTCTGTTTTCCATGACTTTGTCTGCATCTTGCCTGCTTGTTTGCCTTTGCTTTTTTTGGGGACAGGTGGCTGATCATTTTCTCTGTCACAACTATTTGGGAAAAAAAATAAAAAAACATGAGCCAGCTGATAACACAATAAAAGAAAATAATGTACATCATCATCATTACATATAAAATACACACACACACACACACACACATGCACTTACTAGTATGATTCTCGATTGCCTTCAAAACTGAATGTCGCTTGTGTGTCCTGGTGTGAGGTGCTGGTGAAGACAAGGGTAATACAGACACATTCCTAAAAAAAGAAAAAAATAATAAATTCAATCAAGTATTTGTTGATGGGCAACAGGCTGGACAAATATCTGTTTACACCTGAGCAGATACTGTAAATATCTGCTAAATTAAAGCTATTGTGAAGATTTACACCACAGACAATGTTCATAAACATCTCTATTTTAGCCAGCTGATGCTAACATGCTTGTGCTAAATAACATTACCGATAGCAGGGTCATAAGCTAACCAAAACTGAGCCAAATATATATTAGAATCATAATCTAAAGGTGTCCAAAACAAGGTGAACTACATTAGAACATTTACAAACATCTGTAAACTCCATTTTCAGCAAGACATTAGCTTAGCCACCTGAACTAACATGTTTGTGCTAAGCTACATAAGGCAACATGTTAGCATAATTAACATGCTGACCTAAACTATGTAAGTGACATTGAAAGACAAAGTTTCACATAAACTGGCATAAACTAGCCGAAGTGAGGAAAATATATACTAATATTAGCTTTATATGATCAGAATAAGAGAAAGACTTAATAACTCACCCATTGTCATAACAGCTTGTTTGAAAATCCTCTGCTGGATCTATTCTCTCTTCAAAATGCTCCCGTTAGTCGTCGGAGTCGTAAAATCTTCTTCTGAGGAAAAGGTAAACTCCTCCCACTGTCCAGAACATTCTGAAGAGCTTCCTCGGCTGTGTAGCGCGTGCCATCTTCCACACGCGCAGAAAACTCACTGAATCTGTGTGGAAACGCTGTGTGTTCAAGCCGGTGTCCGGGAGGCGTGGCCTTGTCTGTAGATTACCCGGACTGTTCTCCGTGTGAATAGCGTGTGGGCGTGGCCTCGCCTGTAGATTACCTGGGCTGTTTTCCGTGTGAATAGCGTGTGGGCGTGGCCTCGTCTGTAGATTACCCGGACTGTTCTCCGTGTGAATAGCGTGTGGGCGTGGCCTCGCCTGTAGATTACCTGGGCTGTTTTCCGTGTGAATAGCGTGTGGGCGTGGCCTCGCCTGTAGATTACCCGGACTGTTCTCCGTGTGAATAGCGTGTGGGCGTGGCCTCGCCTGTAGATTACCTGG
>JAAGKR010003066.1:0-31140 GCA_011419295.1 Clarias macrocephalus
TTTTTTTTCGTTTGTTTGTTTTTGTTGTCTGTTTTGTTTTTACATTTTCGTTGTTAATTAGTTTGTCTGTCTAATCAGAACTGTGGGATGTGTGAACACAGGGGATTGGAAGAGGGATACAATGGGGTAAACAAAATGCAAAATGGAAGTTATGTCTGTTGTATTGAAATATTATGTTACCTGTGAAATAACTTCTAATAAAGAAAGTTAATAAAAAAAATATATAAAATGTACGTGTGAGTATGTAATGAGGAAAGACAAAATGGTGGTGTTGAGGTCAGTAAATATTGACGACTTTCTCAAACTGACAGTCTCCCCAAACAACAGGGTGGACACGAATTTCAGGCATATGTACAAAATGTTGAATATTTTTTATGAAATATTCATGTAAAACACACACGCGCGCACACACACACAAAGAAAATGTTATAACTCATAATTGTTCTGCTTATTTATAATGAAACCTCAGAATTTTATTATTTTGCAGTATGTTTATGACAACTGGATAATTTTGATGATGACAACACAGTCACTTCATAGTGAAATTAACTGTATCAAAGGTAAACACAACCTGTCTCAGTTAAGTTAATGCTGACACTTTAGCAATGAGTAGCATAGTATATTCTGGTATATTCTGTCACATGGGGACAAATGTTAAGGTTTTGTAAAACAGCTGTGGTGAACCTTTGCCAAATTCATCATAAATTTACTGTAAGGTCATATTTTCACAGTCAAATTAGGGTTGTAGCAAATTAACTTCTCCCATGTCTCAAGCAATTATTTAAGCAAGGTGAGTTTTTTACATTTTCCAAACACAAATTGACTACTGACTACAAATTGACTACATAATTTGTAATAAATAAAACAGGTACAAAAAAAACAGTGTCACTGTACAATAATTAGCCTATTTCTCTAACTTAATTTCAATTACAGGCAGCACATTTCATTACATGCACTTTTTTGTTGCTCTTGATAGGTTGTAAGGTTGTGACCACATGTACTGTTTAAAACAAGCTCTTTAAACAAACAACAAGAAAAACTGCACACACAGCTTCCCCAAAGCACTTTTTTCAACTTTTTACCATTTTATTCTGTCTCTTGATGTATATGGCCATTTTTGCCTGACCTAAGATAAAATTGATCAGATGACACTTCAACCTTACTTTTCTTACATATTCTTAACCAATGATAAAAATCTGTGCCGTAAAAGTTGCATTAATGAATATAATTGGGGATTTATAATGAAATAAAATAAGCTCAGGCTGCTGGTGGACACAATGTGGAGAAGAACAACGTCCACGTCCAGCAAAAACCTTTAAACCATGTCCCATTCACTTTCAGTGGTAGTGTTAAATCACTGCGGGTGTAATATACTTTTAGCCGCTGGTGGCCACTGTGCGGTTACGCAATGTGGACGTTGCAAAATTTTTTTGTTTGTTTGCTTGTTCTTTAATCACAAAAAATATATGAACAATATGAAAAATATAGAAGTACAAGAATCTGGTATAAAAGATTGAATTAAACAAATAATTATACATGGTCAAATAGAAGTTATACAATATAAACAAACTTTAAATATATACAAATAATTAATGATAGAGTAAATAGAGTGTACCAACTAATAAACAGAAAAATAACTAACTAAAAAAGGGGGGCGGGATAAACAAAATAATTAAATATCACAAAATACTGACAAAGAAAGAAAGAGAAGGGGAACAATTCAGTGTTCCATCGACTAAATCAGAATGTTGAGACAATAGCAAAGCAGATTTATTATTATTTTTATTATTATTATTATTATTATTGTTATTATTATTATTCCTGAAGCAAATAAAAAATTAAATTTTTCAAAGTTGCCACCAGAATGCTTGTCCCACTCCACAAGTAAAAATAAGATGAGGAACACATTCTTTCTGATGGTTGCAGAATGTACTCAGGTCCACAATGTCCACATATTTATCAATTATTAAATTAACCAGGTGCAGACGCTGCTAATCGGTAAGTTATTTTTAATTAAGTCAACGTAAACACGGGACGAGCAGATAATTAGATTTTATCTTGGCTCTTTTCTAAAGATTTCTCGTCGTGACGATATACAGTAGGTAGACAAGGGGAATGTCTATTATCACTGTACTTACCGCCGCGACAAAACGACAGTGGCCAAAATAAATCAGTCACATTTCAAAGTAATTCGTGAAATTACCGACATGTGGCGCAAAGTGACATTTTTCCTCGTGGCAGAATTAAGTCATAAAAAAGTCATAACAATATATTGTATCTAGGAAATACTACAGTGATGGTAATTTCCACATCTGTGTATTTTACACAACAAACATGAAAAATCTGACTAGTACTATTGATATTTACTGTACAATATTGAGTAAAAAAAAGAATAGAAGACCTGCAGTGCTTTAGCAATCTTTTAAAATTTGTATAAATTTCATCTTCTGGATTCTAGATACTAAAATTGACATTGTTACCGTTTTTAATCACTGGAATGGAAGAAATTGAGATTTTCTTTATCGTAACATAAATTGTATGTTTTAATCGCTCTATACACAATTTTCTTTGGTATTTTTATAAAATATTTAAATTTAATATAAAAAAATTAAAATAAAAAACTAAATACAAAATACAAAAATATTCCATTTGTATTTTACATTTGTAAAATACCATTACAAATCACGTGTTGTGTATAGAGTGATTAAAAAACAATACAAGGCATGTTATGATGAGGAAACTTTCATTCCAGAAATGAAAATCTCTTTCATTCCAGTGTTTAAAAAATGGCTACTTTAGAGGGGGTCAACGAAATAGGAGTTCGTGATAGTGCTGAAACTGAGCGTGCACGCTCTCTCTCGCTCTCTCTCTGTCTCGCTCTCTCTCGCTCTCTCTCTCTCTCTCTCTTGCTCACTCTCTTGGATGCGCCTATAATTCCCTTTTCATACGAATTACATTGTTTAAAATTAGACGTCTAAAATTGTTGTCCATTAGTTTATATAAAATATATACTAAGCGAATTATATATAATTCGCTTAGTATATATTTTTCACGTCTGTGAGGTGAGTATACACGGAGTTTCGGTTAATTTTTTGACATGCTCAAGTTACCAAGCACTGTGACTATTAAATCATGTTGTTTCATGTGTATTTCATAAGGTTTTGCCAGCGGTGGTACAGCGCAACGGGGGTCTTTATTCAATATTCAAAGAACACAAAATATAAGATGACACAAAACCCTTTTTTGAAAGAAAGAAAGCTTTTCTAATTACACATGATAACATCTAAAGGCTCACTGTGTTAATGTTTACTTTGCTTAAATTCGATCCTAATAAGATTTAATTTAAATTCTAAATTTGTACTTTTAGTACTGTGATTATGAATTTGTTTAACTACAATGTTACACCTGATTTTTTCCCGCTACTATGAGCAGCTCTAAAGAAGCTGCAACTCATTAATCCTTGAGAGACCGAAGGCCTGAGGCGTCGCTCTATAGTGATATAGTGCCACTCAGTGGTAAAAGCCAGCAAAAGCATATCGTCGCCGTGAGGTGCGGCGGTGAAAGTAGAATACAGCTCGTCTACCATCTGTGAACTTAGACATTTTTACTGAGTTTATCATCTGTTAACCTTCATCATTCATTAATTGTGTGCTTGTGTTTCCGTCTAGACATGTTCTGTTTCCTGGTTGGAATCACTTATGTGAAATAACAAAGATTTAATTAAAGGTCATTTAGAGATAGTGGATACAGGATACAAAAGCTATATTTCAGCCTACATTCACTTCTACTGTGTTATTAAATAAATGTTATTATGATAAACTATAGTACATGCCATAACCATATACAGTGCAACTGCGAGTAACGTGGTTTATGAGTGTTCCGCAAGACGAGCAAAGATTTTTGATTAATTTGTATTTAAAAAACGAGCAAGTGTTGGTTTAAGAGTGCTGAGTATCATGTATCACGAATGGGCCTCTTATTTTGACACAGAGCGTCACTCTTGCGCTGAGGAATTGTGGGTAATCGTCTCCCCTGCTCCCCATGGGTCTTAGTGCTCGTTGATTATACTTTTACTGGTATAATCAACATTTCCCTCTCGCGTCTCCTATCTGTGTGCGCGCACACGTAATTTGACACTAACACACACACACACACACACACACACACACACACTCTTTTCACCCCCCTCCCCGACTTCACTCACACAAACACAGAAACTCCGCTCTGTTACGATTCTTTTCAAAGGTAAGGTGCTGGTTCATTTTTTTTTATTTTTTATTTTTTACTTTATAGCAGTGATTCTATTAGTATGCGCTCATGCCGTTTTTTTCAGTTAAAACAGTGCTTCCATTGTGTGTGTGTGTTTGTTGTGAAACTTAAAAAGTGATTCCGTTAGTACGCGCTCACTCCAGTGTCTGAGAGACATCTTTTTTTTCCGTTAAAATGGTGCTTCCATTGTGTGTGTGTGTTTGTTGTGAAATTTAGAAAGCGAGGTGGGGAGAGGGAGGAGGAGTGTTACTGTGTAAAACGAGGCGAGGGAAGGGGCTTATCCGTTGTGATTTATTTTTACTTTTTTTTTTAAGGTAAAGTGCAGGTTAATCTGTTTTATTTTCACTTTATAGATTGTATTAATTATTTTTATGTATTTATTTTTTTGGGCTGCGGAATGAGTTTTCATTATTTCTTATGGGAAAATCTGATTTGATTTACGAGTATTTTGGAATATGAGCCCATTTCTGGAACAAATTATGCTCATAATCCAAGGTTCCACTGTATACCATATTATTACCATAGAATCACCATAGGACTGTATAGACTACAAGGGTAGGTAATGTACTGTGGCACTTCTGTAGTGTATACCACAATACTTTGTACATACATTACCATTTTAGATATGTTAGTACACGGTATTGTTACGTGGTGCGGTATGGAGAGCTGCACCACGCGATGTTTTTAATGATAAGAGCCCTTATGCTGGGTGTTAGAGTGGGTCACTGAAATAGGAGTTAGTTAGAGTGCTTGTGATACACACGGGAAGACCTTCCCGTTTGGAGATAGCGTGTTTATCACACGCACTCTCACTAACAGAATGATCGCACTGTACTGAGTGCGCACACTGTACTGCTGCGTGCCTCTCTCTATCTCTCTCGCACTCGCTCTCTCGCCGGCGTCTTAAACAGACAGAGGCTGGGGCTTTGCCTCTGTCCCTAAACAGCTGTCTGTCTTTCTGTCTGTCATTTATTTTCTTTTCTTTTCTTCTTTCTTTCTTTCTTTTCTTTGGCCCTGATACCTTCACCGGTGCTACCTAAATGATCGCACCAAGTGTGCCGGTATCAGGACCCTTAAATTAACACGCCGTCAGGTGTGGCTCATTCAGGCTGATTGCCTGACGGCGCCGTTGCCTAGCAACCATGTGTATAAATGGCCATGCTTTTGCCTGTTCAGAACTCCGCGTGGTAACAGCTTGCGCACCTGCCCGTTCTGAACAGTTTAAGCACGGCTCTGCCCCTCGCGCGACCCGCGTCGTTACAGTATCCCCCCCCTCTAGAGACGGCTCCCGACGTCCGAGAGTCAACCTGGACCCTGCGAAACTCTTTAGTAGGTTCAGGGTCCCGTGTATGCCGAGCGCGGAGCGTTCGATCACCCAGGCTCTTAACACCGAGCCTGGCGGTCCGCCGCTCGGTCACCCTGGGTGGGTGTATGGGGGGGATAAGGTGCGTGATGTAGCACAGGTTGGTATGGGCCTATGACGGGGTTTAACATTCCAGTAGCCCTGAGGGGCAGTAGAAAGGGGTACTGGGGCAGGAGGCGCTGGAACTGGGGTTGGCCACCCTTAGAGCAGCTTAGGGCACACTGACATCCCCAGTTCGAGATGGAACGGATCGGCCACTCGATACGAGGGTTGTGACGCTGTAACCAGGGGAACCCCAGCACTACTCTTTGTTCTGGCACTCAAGTTACCAGAAATGAGATTCGCTCGGAGTGTCTTCCGAGCTGTAGTATAACTGGGGCTGTTCTCTGCATCACACACCCTGACTCAATTGGCTGGCCGGCCAGGGAGACCAACGGGATGGCGGAAGGGAGCGAGCTAACTGGAATACCCAGTGCTGTAGCTAGCCTCCCGTCAATAAAATTTCCGGTGGCCCCCGAATCAATAAGCACCTCCGTTCGGGCTCTCCGGATCCCGGTCCCTGAGAGCGTGGCTGGTAGGAAGAGCCCTGCATGTTGAGGTCCTGAGTTTTGGGTCGCAACTGACCCCCCCTTCCTGGGGTGACCCCGCCTGTGGCCTGCTGATCGCCCGTCTTGATGAATAGAAAGGAGGGGCGACACTACACTGCTCGCCGTATGCAGATGATGGAAAGTTGCCCTAAGTGCGTCAACGAACACACTTAGGGTGGCATGCTCAGAGAGGAGGTGCTGCCACACTGCAGTTGCCCACTCTAGCGCTCTGCCTGTGAGCAGAGAGACCAGAAATGCAACCTTCGCCCTTTCAGTTGGAAACTGCGAAGGTTGCAGCTTGAATATCAGTGAGCACTGCAGTATGAAGGCATTGCACCTCTCTGGCTCTCCCGCATACGGTGGTGGACGTGGTAGTCGAGTTTCGGCCACCAGATGGGTAGTTGAGCCACTGATCCAGGGGCGTGAGTCGACTCCGGAATCGACTCGCGGCCAGATGGAAACCCGGAAGTGGCGCGCGCCTCGAGCTGCCCAAAAACTTGCTCGAGGCGCTTATTAATCCCACACATCTCCGAAATTAACGCGGTTAATGCTTCCTCGTGTTTACCAAGCACTCTCGCTTGACCCTCAACTATTTCCTGCACCCGCTCCAAGCCCGCGAGCTCTTCTAGTAGTGCGATCATTCTGTTACGTGGTGCGGTCTGGAGAGCCGCACCATGCAATGTTTTTAATTATAAGAGCCCTTATGCTGGGCGTTAAAGTGGGTCACAAGCACTCTCACTAACTCCTATTTCAGTGACCCACTCTAACGCCCAGCATAAGGGCTCTTATGATTAAAAACATCGCGTAGTGAGGCTCTCCAGACCGCACCACGTAACATGTATGGTATAGTTACAGGCCAAATTAGATACCTACTGCATTTGGTAGCCACTGTGGTACCCTATAAGTACCATGGTATTCACCAGAGTATTGTATATTAAACTTCGGAGGTAACTGTAACAGGTAAGATGGCACTGCAGAGGTTAGTATATAAAATATTATCCTTACAGTTCATAAACGTGTGTAGCATATTTTTCACAGTAACCTGGTACGTGTTCCACAAAAACGGACTCCTGTACATGATAGAACTGTGTACCACACTATAGTGCATCTACCATTGTGCCAAAATGTGTACCATAGTAGAACCATACTGTGTGTACTCATAGTGTGTACCATAGTCGAACCAGATTATATACTATATCATCAAATATTTACCAGGGTACTCTCAAACATATTACATACTATATACCATGGTACAGGTACTATCAGTGTGTATGAGACATTTGTCCCTCTATTGGCGCCAGAGTGACTTATTATGCTTTTGTATTTTGTCGTTACAGAAAGCACACACCCACATCTGGCTCAGCTGTCCTTATTAACTGCCCTCTCACTGGACTGTGAAGATCAGAGGTAGGTTTTGGACTATAAACGCTAAACGGCCCCTGTGAAGTTGTTCAGCAACAACCTGCTAAATAAACCCTAGGAGTGGAAGAAGGTTTTGTTTTTACTTTTTTGTATCCGATAAAACTCCATACATTATTTATTTTTTCCTTAATGTCTGTTAGGTCAATCTAACTGAATTCCTATTGTGCCATATCTCAGCTAACCAGTGACAGTGTATTAGTTAGTGTTCAATTGTTTGTGAGAGTGCTTATGGTAGAAGGAATGGGAAGACCTTTCCGTTTAGCGATAGCGTGGGATTATTAATTAAGGAACTTAAAAGGAAACCAAAAGAAAACTGAAACCCAAAATAAACAGAGCTCTGCCATCTACGCGAGAGCAGACAGGGCTCTGGAAACTAAAAATTAAAACTATATCCTCTCTGGGCCTATGCCCTTACCAAGTTTTTTATTTGTGCTTTGCAGATCTGAGCTGAGGGGTGTCGCTCTCCCTTTCTCTCTCTCTGTCAATGTCATTTTAGGGAGGCTGGGTCTTTGCCTCTCTCCCTCTCTTTCATTCAATTCAATTCAATTCAATTCAATTTAAATTTGTATAGCGCTTTTAACAATTGTCATCATCGCAAAGTAGCTTTACACAACCAAAGAAACTATGGAAGTTTATATAAAATGTGAATGTGTATGAATCAAAATGGTCAGATAGTCCCTGGTGAACAAGCAGAGGGTGACAGTGGCAAGGAAAAACTCCCTGAGATGGCAATAGGAAGAAACCTTTAAAGGAACTGGTCTCAACAGGGAACCCATCCTCATTTGGATGAAACAGAAATCAGGAATTTATCTCTATTCACACTATGTGTTACGAGGCAGGAAGTTGATGTTAATTGATGTTAATATGGAGTCCAGTTAGTTGTTGGAGGCTCAGGTAGACTTGTAGGAAATTCCAGTCTTGAACTATCGAGCAACTGCAGCCAAGTCAAATCCTCAGAGAAACAGCTGTCAACATCAGCCGAGGCCAGAACCGTGTTCTTGGTAGAGTGAAACTGTCCACAGACATCACACGCATCCCAAAGAGACCACACGGACATCCATGCAACGAGATCTCCAACCAGAAGTGGGGCACTAGGATGTGTCAGACAGGTCCAAAGGGCAAAGGGAGTCTGAATCACTGGCAGCTCAGGAGCGACATTTGTAGCTCAACAGAGATACAGGGAGAGGGACAGAGAGAGAGTGGCAGAGAGAAAGAGAGAGAAGAAGAGAGGGGAGAGCAGAAGAGGAGAGATGACAGTTAGGTATGGTCACAGTCACATAATATATAAGGTGAATGTATATTTAGTGTAGAGTGCAAGCAGGGACTCCGGGACTCCAGGCATTCCAGGACTAACAATGACGGCATAACTAAATTGGAGAGCCAGAAGGAAACAGTCAAGAGGGTTCCCTGTGTAACAAACCACCTACTATTATTTGAAATAGCAACTAGCCGATAACAGAATCAAGGTAGGATAAGGACGACCAGAGGACAATTTTTTATGTAAACAAAAGTGTATATACATTTATTGCTCTGTGCACACCATTCACTCCCCGTATCTTTCACCACACCCACACACACACCCACAGTCTGTTTGGCAACCGCTTAGAGTCTTTGAGCTCTTTTAAACAATGTCCAGACGAAAACGATACCATCCCGGGACGCGCTTTCATCTACTCCCGCAGTCCTCCGGACGCGCGCCCCCTTTAATGGCGGAGCGGCGGATGGCAAAGATCCCCTCCTCCCGTATGCTGCCCAAACGCGATGTGCTGATACGCCGGGGAACAGAAGTCGAAGGACGAAGAGACATATAGGTAGAAAAAAAACCTCCTGCGTAACCACAACAGGAGGAATACATGTCAGTACACTCTGCGGTGCGTAACAGCAAAATGCCACCTTGGGCCCTACACACACAAACACTCATTTAACCACATACTCACATGCGATTGGGAAACACTATATCTCGTATTCAGGTTCACGTTATGCTATAAGCATTCACCATATGCGTTAGCTGTGAGCATTAGCCATCTGGTTGCTGCTATTCGCTTAGCCTAGCCTGTCTTCTTTTATTATTTGACTGGGAAGGCTTCCCACAGCGCTCCCGGTGGCCGGGAGCCCGTAACCAGGCAACTGCTTGTTACACCCCCCCCCCCTCGGAAAAAGGCATGACCACGCCGTAAAAGGGCTTTAAATTAGCCACGTGGGCCGTGAATGTTCCTGCTTGATTGACCAGTTGGTAATTGACATTGTTGAGTGCCTTCTTGATTAAGGCTGGTCCTTTACATTTCGGAGCAAGTTAGGCCATGTGCGAGTCCTCTGCCCGAGACTGAGGAAAAGCACGGACCCACACATGTTTACTCTCATTAAATCCTCCCTCTCGCAACACCCTCCTACTTTCAAACCACCTGTAAAGCAAGTCTCCCTGTATGTGGCCAATCCATTGCCCCCAGTGTCTGATGCCTCCAAATCCACCATCTCCAGTTTGGTCAGCAACGCTTCCCTGTAAGAAGAACACAATTATCAGTTGCAGGAGCTGTTGTTAGAGTGGCCGACAGTGTGCACTGACCGAATTGGCCACACTAAGGCAATAACCCACCACATCTACACCACCGACGAAAGACCAGTCAGAAAAAAAGGCTTACTCTGTCCCTGTCCACAAACAGCAGAGGTCACCAAAATGCTGGAAGCCAGTATCATTAGACCGTCCACCTCGCCATGGGCCGTACCGGTCGTGCTGGTGGGAAAAAAAGATGGTGGGACCCGTTTTGTGTGGACTTTAGGGCCCTGAACAGCAAAACTCTATTAGATGGCTTCCCTATGCCCCAGGTCCATGAGATCTTGGAGGCGCTCTATGGGGTGTGTGCTCATTAGACCTGTGTAGTGGCTATTGGCAGGTGGAGATGCATCCTGGCAGCATCTCCAAAACAGCATTTGTTACCAAAAACAATTAGTATGAGTTTCTCTGTCTCCCCTTTGGTCTGAAAAATGCTGGAGCAACTTTTCAGAGACTTATGACTTCAGTTTTGGCAGAAGCCATAGGAAAGTATTGCTTTGTTTACATTGATGACATCTTGTTTATTCAAAAGACACCACTTCTCACCTTAACCATCTCCAACAAACATTTGCACTCCTTGAAGCTGTTGGTCTCACACTCAAAAATGCAACCTCTGTCAGAAATCTCTCTCCTTTCTGGGACACATTATATTGGCTGAAGGCATAAAAACCGAAGAAGCCAAGGTAGCGGCGACACAAACTTGCAACCTGAAGGAGTTGCAGCGCTTTTTAGGTCTGGCTGGTTGGTACCATCAGTTCATTCCCCACTTCTCAGAGCGTGTAAAGGAGCAGGAGAAAGGAGCCAAGTGGGTTTGGACCCCCGAATGCCAGTCAGCCTTTGAAGACCTGAAAGCGGCTCTGCAAAACACACCGGTTTTAACAGCTCCAGACTTCGGCCTGGGGGCAGTACTCACCCAGGATCATGGGGTTGGGGAACATGTGATCGCCTACGACTCCTGGCTGCTGCTTGGAGCTGAAAGCAGGTATTCAGCATCAGAGAAGGAGTGTCTCGCTGTGGTGTGGGCAGTGGAGAAATGGCGTCAGTATCTGGAAGGCAAAGCTTTTACCATCATCACAGACCATGCTGCTTTGACCTGGGTTTTTAATCAGCCAAACCCCTCCTCCCGCTTAACACACTGGGTACTCCAGCTGCAGGCATTCAAATTTGTAGGTCAGTACCGAAAGGGGCAGTGCAACACCAGTACCTGATTCCCTGTCAAAGCGCTGGGACGGAGAGACTCCTAATGCCAATCTGGTGATACACCAAGGCAATGATATGCAGTGGGGTCTGCCATGTGACTGGGGGGAGTTGGAAAAAGCCCAGAAGGTGGATGAAGCGCTTTGTGCACTATGGAGAGAGGCAAAGGTAGATCCTGACGTCAAGAAAATACATTACTGCATTGTGAATCAGTTTCTCTATCGCCAGATCCCCAAACAAGCTGGGTGTAGTCTCCTCCAACTGGTCATTCCAACATCACTGCGACCTCAGTATCTGCAGTACGCCCATGACAACCCTCTCAGTGGTCATCTGGCGCGGATGAATAGTTTATAGGTTGGGTGAATGTGGTGTGCAAGGCCGGCGTGTGAATGAGAATGGCACAATAATTAAATGTACATACACTTGAAATGAATATATGTTGTCTCTGGTGGTCCTTACCTACTTTTCTGTTAATGGCTAGTTACTGTTTTAAATAATATTTCCACCTTTCTTTATAATCTAAATAATCTATATATCTAATTAGTATCTAAATAATAGCTCTCACCTTTCCACCTTACTGTTTTAAATAATAGTTCTGCTCCTTTACCTAAGTTGAATCTATTTATAAAAATGCTTGGCTAAATAAATAGGTTTTTCACCTAGACTTAAACACTGAGACTGTGTGACTTAGTGCTGAACACTATTTGGAAGGCTATTCCGCAGTACTGACAAGCAGCCTGCATCCTTTGATCAAAGTAGGCGTGGAGGATCGTAAGACACTAGTAGTTCAGTCAGATACTGCGGTGCGAGACCATTTAATGCTTTACACGTCAAAAGTAGTATTTTAAAATCAATGCGAAATTTCAAAGGGAGCCAATGAAGTGTAGATAAGGTAGGGGTGATGTGCTCCTATCTTCTGGTTCTAGTCAGGGCTCTTGCTGCTGCATTCTGAACTAACTGAAGCTTGTTTATTTACCTAGTTGAACAACCAGACAGTAAGGTGTTACAATAGTCCAACCTAGAGGTGTTAAAAGCATGAACTAATGACTTGAGTGTGCTCATCTGTCTGTCTTACTTTCTGTCTTTCTTTCTTTTCTTTCCTCCTCTTTGTCTTTGGCCCTGATACCTTACCAGTGCTACCTAAATGATCGCAAGAAGTAGAGAGGTATCAAGACCCTTAAATAAACATGTTGCCAGGTGAGACGCGTTCGCCCTGATTGCGGTGTTGCCTAGCAACTGTGTGTATAAATGAACCCATCTCTGCTTGTTGAACTCTGCGGGAACTCCGCGGGGTAGCAGCCTGCATTTATGATCCCTGACAAACTGGAGTCTTGTTTTTCCTGATCATCACTAACAAGTGAATTTCTGTTTATCCCCCTTAGTCTGTAAGTTCTCAGATACCAGAAGACCTATCAAACAAATTAAAAGAAGATTAAAAGAATTTATGTTGTTAATTTATGTTGTTGCATGTATGTACTGTAGCACCTTGGTGCTGGAGGAACGTTGTTTTGTTTAACTGTGTACTGTACTGTATATGGTTGGAATGACAATAAAAGCCTACTTGACTTGACTTGACACACAAACACATACTCACATAGCGTCTGCACGCACAAACGGAAACACTTATCTGTCGGGATATATTTTAGTTTTGTTTTAAGGTAAAGTTCAGATTAATTTGTTTGGTTTATTTTTATGTATTTATTTTTTTAGCCTGTGGAATAAATAATTTAAGTTTTACAGTGGAACCTTGAATTACAGTACGAAAATAATTTGTTCCAAAAGTGGGCTCGTATTTCAAAACACTCGTAAACCAAATCATATTTTCCCATAAGAAATAATGGAAATGATGTTAGCAGCAAGTTCACGTATACTTGACTGAAAATTATCTTTTAAATCGCTGCTTCTAAAAGTTAAGATAATACCACAAAACAAATTACTTCAATAGACCAGACCAATGAGATTTGATCAGCTTTGCATTTAAACACTCATCAGTTTACAAAAAATACTGAAATGCCCGTCGTGATCACCATCTGAGTCAATTGTTTTTCTCTCACTTGCACTGTGAAATTATTGGTAATTGTCTCCCCTGCTCGTTCTTAGTGAGCGTATCTCATCCGTACTGTTTCCAATCCGACTTAAAGTGGAAAACTTGTTTAAAATTGTTAATTTCTTCATATGTTTTTTGTCAAGGATATTGTACAGCAGTGTTAAAGTTTGTGTGAGAGAATGTTCCACTGTTACAGCACAATCGTCTAAATATTCTATTTTGTTTTTCATTTTAAGATTGAACTGTAATGCTAGAAAAACTTTTTTTTTAGGGCCCAAGCACTAAAGGGGGCCCACCCTAGGTGTTTTAACATGCTCAAAACTCAGGTTGGAATCTGCTGCTATTAGAATGCCTGAGAGTCTGCCCTCAGGAGCCCTCACAAGAGATTTTGCTGCTCATAAAGACTTGCACGTATTCACACAAAACTCTGTACACATTTAAAGTTCATTGAGCTTGTCCTCATGAATGTCCTGGGCTCAACTCAACAGGATGCCGGTTATTTTAAGTCATTCTTGATGGATTCACTTGATGGATTTTGATATACTCCTCCTAGGGAACTTATACAATCGTTACCAAACCGGGCCGATGTGATCTGAAGACATTGGGGATAAAAAATTGTAGAGGGACTTTTGATTTCTCAAACGGGTCAGCTGTGATAATGCCTTAAACTTACCCTGAAAAATGGTTAATAATGTTCTGTGTTGCATTATATAGAGTGACATTATATTCAGTGACACATGGTGTCATGCTTTTTCTTTTCAGATATGCACCTTATTCTACACACGCACACATCACAAATATTAACCCTCACGCACACACATCTCTCAAACACACACACACAGGCGCACACACAACCGCGCACACACACACACACACACACACACACACACACACACACACACACACACACACACACTCATACATCACACATGCACACATACATACACACATATTACAAATGTTAACACTCGCACAGACTCACACACCAAATGTTTATTGGTCACATAAAATAAAATCACCATGAATTTTCATAAATGATTAACAGGAAAGAAAATACATTGCTACATATGATGAGAATCTAATGTACAAGTTTGTAGAAGTACGAATGACATAATTACTTAAGTTCTTTAACTTTGTTCCTACTTCAAAGCCACAGGCCAGGACCTATTCATCATATATCAGTACTGACGTAGTCAGACCTACCAGCACGTCATCCTGGTCTGATACACAGCAAGGCTAAATAACAAGAAAATTATGCTTTAACATTCTAATTACCACAGATTATAATGGAGGATTAATTAATAATGAAGAAATAATTAATCAATGCATGATTAACTCATCAGGCTCGATTCCCGTCTCTGTGTGCATGGAGTTTGCATGTTCTCCCTGTGCTTGGTGGGTTTCCTCCGGGTACTCCGGTTTTCTCCCACAGTCCAAAGACATGTACGTTAGGCTAATTGGCGTTCCTAAATTGCCCGTAGTGTGTGAATGAGTGAGTGTATGTTTTTGTGTCTGTGCCCTGCGATGGATTGGCACCCTGTCCAGGGTGTATCCTGCCATGTGCCCTAAGTCTCCTGGGATAGGCTCCAGGCCCCCCGTGACCCTGAATATAGGATTAAGCGCTATAGATGATGAGTGAGTGAGTGACTGATTAACTCATTAGGAAATGTATGAAATGAAATAATTTTTCTTGGTAGCACAGACAGAAATATATTTTTTTAGACTAGACTCTGGAAATAAGGACTGAAAACTTACAGTGTGCCCAAGAGATGTCCTTAAAAGAATTGTTGTTCTGTGGCTTTTGGAAACTTTTCAATAATTTGGTCATTTGGTCTTTTTAATTTTGTGGCTACTTTTTTTAATTCTGTTTTTTTTTTTGTAGGCATGTTCTGTAAATACTGTATTATTTTGTGAATTATAGATACACAGGTTTTAGTGAATTGGAAGAAATGATAATGTTTAATGTTAATATTTACGATAATTTTCAAGTCTTTAATTAAAATAAGTATTATTATTTTTTTACTTCAATACTACTACTACTACTAATAATAATAATAATCTGTGTAGTTTTTAATTAGGATTTTGTGAAATTTGTTCTAATAGCCTTTGTAGGCATCAGTATTATATTTTATTTTTACATTTTTTCCGTCACTGTCACTTTTGCTCGATTAACTTATGCCCCTTTTTTAAACCCTTTTTTGCCTTTTCTGACCACAGAGGAGACAGAGTGTCATTGAGCTTCTATAGTGATTGGATAGAAAAGCCTTTTCAGTGCCTACTGTATGTACCCAAGCTACAAGTCAACGGCCCATTCCAATAATACAGGATCATTTTAAAAGTGCAGCAACATCATTTGTCAGTGGAAAACAAATGCAGTTTACTTTAGATACTGTATAATACATTTTTTATTATTTTTATTAATTATTTGTCTTTTTAATGTTTACATTAAACATTAAACATTAAAAAGATAAATATTAGTATTTTAGACAAATCAACATCATTTTCTCTCTGTGATCTGCCTTTGTAATGTTTTTTTTTTTTTTTACCAAAAGTATGAGCTAAATCGACTAACCAAAGTACCGACTGTCTGAGCAATATTGACTAGACCATTATGAACCATGAGTCCGCCAACACCTATTTCAATAACACTGGAAAGAGCAACTCCCACCATATTTCCACCTGTTCCTGCAGCGCCACTAGCAATGTGTGAAAAGCTCTTGTTTATATTGTAATACTCTTCAAAAACCTCTACACCTTCCTCATTTTCCTCTATTTTTACTTCTCCTCTCACCTGAAGCTCTTTGTTTCCGCTTTCCTCCTTCTCCCTCTTGACTCCCTCTGTCTCACCCCCCCTATTCTTCTCCTCCTTCCTGAATTTTTCTAACCCCCTTAAAACCTTCTTCCTTGTTTGCTCCTCTCTCTTGAGTCTCTCACTTTCCTCTCTCATTTTCTCAAACCTCTGTATTTTTTCCCTCATATTTATCTCAAAGACCTGGTCCTCTATCCCAAGGCTCTTGCTTTCCTCCCTCATTTTCTCCTCCTTCTCCTCAAACCTCTGTATTTTTTCCCTCATATTTATCTCAAAGATCTGGTCCTCTATCCCAAGGCTCTTGCTTTCCTCCCTCATTTTCTCCTCCTTCTCCTCAAACCTCTGTATTTTTTCCCTCATATTTATCTCAAAGATCTGGTCCTCTATCCCAAGGCTCTTGCTTTGCTTCCTCATTTTCTCCTCCTTCTCCTCAAACCTGAGTAGTTTTTCTCTCATGGGTATCTGCTCTTTCTCCCCCCCTCTCCTCTCCTCTTCTCTAACGAGTCTCTCTTCCTCCTTCTCCTCCTCCTCTTGCCTAAATGTCATCGTTTCCTCATACAACTGATTGGAGTAGCAGGTTCCTCCATTTTTCTCCACCATTCGGTCTATCTTCTCCAGTAGCTCACTGACCTGATTTCTGTTTCTCATTTCTTTATTGTTGAAGATGTGGTATCCACCTCCACACTCATGAACTAGTTTATTGAGAGACATGTTCTTCTCAACCGTCATACGCACGGTGTTCCTCTCTATTAGGTCTGCATAGGTGAAGAGAAATATTGTGTATTTCTTTATCTCTCTTCCAAAAATAATCTCTAATTTCTGAAAAACATTTTCCTCTTGTTCAGTGAATCTGACGTTAATAGGCTGAACATAAAGAAAAACATGAGGTCCTGGACTGGACAGAAAAATACTCCTTAAAATCTCTTTACCTAGAATTTCATGGCACATTGCTGTGTCAAATAAACCTGGTGTGGTACATTCCTCCCTGAAACCACTGCTTGTTGTACTTCACACTTTGATGTAACAGAGGACGGACCAAGCTCGGATTTGAATTCCTTCTTTCCCAGGATGGTGTTTCCTGTAGCACTCTTTCCAACACCAGTCTTTCCCACCAACATTATTCTTCTGTGAAGAGAAGATTTTTCATAATGTGGTGTTGTTCGAGGAAATCCAATCTCTGGAGCTGAACGTGGACAAAAAGAACAAAATTGCACAGTTTAATATGTTTTGTTTCTTTACCCCCTTGGGGTAATGGGAATCTCTAACCACATTTGATCTTCTTAGGAAATGCATTTCATGTATTATTACCAATCAATAAAGAACTCTATATTTAGACTGATATACTAGGATTGGGCACAAATTTGTGTTCAATGTTTTTTTTTCTTTATATATTTTTTTTACTTCAACATAGTATATAGATAATAAAGACATAGCAGAACAAAATGTGTAATTTTGTAAATAAAAAAAATATATGACGAAGCAAAATGTGTTAAATAACAGACAATATGTTTTATATTGTAATTCTTTGAAGTAGCCACTTTTTTTATGACAGCTTTACACACATTTGCCATTCTCTCAGGCATGTTTTCCCGAGGTGTTGAGTACTTGTCTGATTTCCTTTACTCTTTGGTGCAACTCATTCCAAATGGTCTCAACTGGATTTAAATTGGGGGATTGTGGGAGCCAGGACATCTGATGCAGTGCTCCATCACTCTCTTCTTGGGCAAATAGCTCTTATATAACCTGCCCGCTGAAAGGCTGGAGTCCTGGTATAACTAGGGACTTAGTCATTTTCCCGCCCAACTTCGTTGTGGCCCTTCTGGATGACTGGAGTCTATTGCATTCATGGACAAAATGAGCTCCAGGACAAACGTTGTCTCAAGACTTACAAATCCAAAACACCCTTAGACAACAACTGGGTCTTCCAAACTACAGACACCAGGGCACCAATGGAGGTGCTCAGTCAGATAAGGGGATCTCTGACCTGAAGATCCTCATCCTCATCCTTTGGTAGATGAAGACAGAATAAGGCATACAAATCAAGCAACCCCTGAAGATGGACTATCATACGTTTCCTCCGAACCAGGTGACGCCAGCCGACCGCATCTTTTCGAACTGCTCGCTCATGCACTGTTGGGGGCGGAGTAACACACTCGCACTTTACAAAACAAGGACTTTACCACAGCGCCCCTCGGAGGCAAATATTCTATAGTTTTTAATGTGTACACTAAATACTTAAAAAGAGTACATAGAAAATGAAAGCCTAGGAATATAAAATAAACCAATATAAATACAAATCTCCTGTGTGAGCGTGTGTGTAACATAGTGCCCAGAAATTGATTTGATGTGCTGTGCTGTTTGGCAAGTTTGGCATTATTTTCTTCTGTCATTGCATCTATATGCATAAAACATCACACTGTAGTTGGACTTTTGTTTAAAAAGTTTGCCTCCCTAATATAAATCTCAAACTCTGCCCATGGTTGTATGTCTTTCACACATTTGCCTTCCAAAAAAAAAAAAGACACATATGAATACCAAGATCAATATATAAGTTTGTGTGCACAGTAATTGAATATAAAATGGAAACTACTTACAGATAATTGGTGGTGCCTCTCTGGTTTTATTGATTAACCTTTTAACTTGATCTGAGCTTTGTGAATTGTTGTTGAAGACATGATATCTGTTTTGAAATCTCTTTAAGACTTCATTTACTTTTGTCCCTTGTATAAAATTTTCAATGGTAAGATTTTCTCTTTCTAGCTCATCTCCTTTGGTGAAGAGGATCCATGTGTTTGGGACAAAAAAATTGGGTATAAAATTCCCAATCAGATGAAGCGTTTGTAGTTCATCAGAACCAACTCTTTCTGCCTTTATCACCAAAAGAATCACAGTGCGAGCTCTCTCATCTAACTGGAAGAGAGACTCGTATTGTCTTCTTGTATTCTCATTGCTTGTTTCTGGATTGAAGAGTCCTGGTGTGTCATACACATGAAGAGTCACTCCATCAAAAGTTGCACTATCCACCTGAACCTTTTGAGTTACAGCTTTAAAGCTCTTCTTGGAAACAAACACCTTTTTCCTCAGTAGTGTGTTTCCTGATGCACTTTTCCCATGTCCTGTTAGTCCAAGAAGAATAATATTATAATTCAAAGAACAAGCGATGCTCTTCGGGAGTGGTGCCATTTTCTATTCTCGTAAAGTTACCTAACAGGAAAAACAGAAGGGATATCACTCATTTACAAGTCGTGTATATATTGTCCTTAAAGTTCAGTACATTCGTCTGTTTTGGTATTTCCTGCTAAGTAAAATTTATTATATGTAGAACTCTTATGAGATTATGTTAAATTAAGAAAAAATATTCTTAATTTCAAAGCTCACTTCACTATAATTTTAACGTTTTCAATGTTGTGTGTGTTAAACACTAACGAAATTGAAAATAAAAGGGACAAGTAACATTGTCGATAATTGTTTCTGCAAAAATTGGCATTGACATGGCAACAAAGTAGCGTAAAATATTCATACCTTTCAACCTGCTATGCTGAAATATACAGTACATACTCACCGCTTTCTGAACTGTAGCTGGTTGTAAAAACATTGGGGTTATTGTATGTGTACAGTATGTCCACACAGGTCCTGATATCAAGAGAACGACTTACCTAGACTGAACTTTTAGATGGATCTGAGGATACACAATGCAGCTCATGCAGCGATTCAGAATAAGGAAATGAAGTCGTGCCTCCACTCCTCTCTTGTTTGTTTGTTGAACAGGAATGCTTTTCTCAGTGAGAATCCTGTTTACTAAGAAGTGGTTATTATTAAAAAGGTTTAGAATTGTGTGAGTAACTAATAAAGATTACATTTTAATTTTAGCTAATTGCAAGACCAGCTTTAGAGCATGTAAGTACTTCTGTGACCTTGGTTTTTGTCCATTAGAGTAACTCAAACATAAGAGGTCTTTAGGGCGCTCATCTCTAATTTAATATTTAATAAGTAAACCAGCCCGCTTGCATTTCTTTTTATTTTGCTTTCATAAAGCCAGACTTTCTTCCAGGCTTCCCGAAGGACTATTTAGTCCGGTCCCTGTACCAGAGCAGTTTTGGAGGAATGTTTTTGTTTGTTAAGCCTCACAATATGATTATGATAATTCAAGCATCTATCATAACAGATGATCAGGCTGGTGATTTGTGTACCGATATGACACAATTATATAATACTAATTATATTATAATTATACTGATTATATACCGATTCTGTACGCTGAATCGTAGGACTAGACAAGAAGGGAAATAAGGTTTCTTCTGAGGCTGTTACATCACCATACTTTTTTTTATTGTATCTTTAGGCATGTTGCAGTTTGTCACAGTAAAACATTTGTTCACATTAATTGGAGTGAGAAAGAAAGATAGAAGCTTATGTTTTCAGGATTCAGCATTTTCAGGTCTGTGTAGGAAAATATTGTGATCTATTGGGTTACATGAGGAGAAATGAGAAGTATTTATTTGTTCAGTTTAGTGGGCTCATTTATTGCTCATTCTCAATGTCAGATCTGAGTGTGCATATATAACCTGTCACATAGAAATCTGAACTCATAAAAAAAAACTTAACATGAAACTGGAACTACAGTGGGGGTTGGGGGGGGGGGGTTGCATGTTTTGAATGTGTAGAAGTTTTTCGGTACGTCTGATTTACTCATGTTTCCTGATTATTTATCAGCCACCATTTCTCTCTCATTTACATATTACATAGGTTTGCTCTCCCCAGTAAGACACAGATTGAGAAGCTGATTGACAAATGACTGGTTATTAAAGAATCTTTGGTATTTCAAATCTCTAGGTGGTGCTCCCAAAACAAACAAACAAAGTGCTATTTAAAGATGAACAGGTTAAGATTGGTTCAAATCCAAACTAATAAAGTTTGGATTTGATTTTGGTTTAATGGCGAGGGAAGCTTTTTAAAGCATACTGTACTATTGTGTTGCCTCGACAGTAAGTCCATCTGTGACCAGTGTTTGTGTCCATAAGAGTAACTCAAACATAAGAGGCCATGTCATGCATTGCATGTTTGCTTTCCTAGAGCCAGACTTTCTTGTACATTTAATGTAGTCCTGTGGAATAGTTACCCAGGCTTCCTGAAGGACTATTTAGTCCAGTCCCTGTTCCTGAGCACTTTCAGAGGAATGTTTTTTGTTTGTTAAGCCTCACAGTGACTTATGATTAATTGAAGCATAAAAAGCATCTTATCATGACAGATGATCAGGCCGTTCATGCTGAATGCTGAGTGGTGGGAACAGACGAGAGGGGAAATTCGTTTTTTTTAGAATTTTTTTTTGTTTACATTAAATGGAGAGAGAGAGCGAGAGAGAGAGAGAGAGAGAGATTTTTTGCGTCGGACTTTTTTGAGCCACCTCTGTCATTCACATTGAATAGATTTGCTTTAATCAGTGAGATGCTGACTGAGAAGGCGGTTGACAGGCGGTTGCGAGTGTTCCGCAAGAGGAGCAAAGATTTTTAATAAATTTTGACTTAAAAAACTAGCAAGTCTTGGTTTACGAGTACTGAGTATCATGTAGTGGACATGCGCTTCTTGTATTGACAAGAGCATCACATGATCACAACTGAGCCAATGGTTTTTCTTTCTCTTGCGCTGCGGAATTGTGGGTAATCGTCTCCCCTGCTCAGTCTTAGTGCGCATCTCTCACTCGTATGAACAACATTTGTGAGCGTGTGAACTGTTTACTATAATACTGACCACATGTGTGCGCATAAAACATCTTTTATTTTGTGTTTGTATGTGTTTCTGTACAGCGTGCGCGTACTGTTTATTATAACACAAGTGTGTGTGTGTGTAAAGCAAAAGCAAGTATCATTAGAGAGGTTAAAGATCCATTTTCTCTCTCTGTATCAGCCTGCACTTTGTGTGCACGCATCATTGGATAACATGCCCTTCATAAACACACTCCTCCTCTCGTCTTCACACACACAAACACACACACACACACACACACATGCTGTACACACACTTACGCACACTCTCTGCTCTACAAAGAAACACTGCTCTGTCGTGATTCTTTTCAAAGTTAAAGTGCAGAGTAATTTGTTTTATTTTTACTTTACAGCAGTGATTCCGTTAGTGTGCGCTCATTTGAGTGTCATTAGAAAGATTTCTTGTTTATTTTCCCGACAAAACAGTGTTTCCGTTGTGTGATTGCACATGTAGGTGAAACAAGAGAGGAATAAGAGAGGGAGGAAGGGTTACTGTGTAAGACGAGAAGAGGGAGAGGGGAGGAGCTAATATCTTCTCTCCTCTTACTTTAATTTCAAACACACAAACACACACACATACACAGTGCCTGCGCGCACAAACTGAACACTTATCGGTCAGAATTTATTTTTACTTTTTTTTAAAGGTAAAGTGCAGGTGAATTTTTTTACTTTTACCTTATATTTTGTATTCATTATTTTGATTTATTAATTTTTTCGGGGCTGTGGAACAAATAATTTGAGTTTCCATTAATTCTTATGGAGAAATTCGATTTGGTTTACGAGTCGATTTGGTTTTGATATATGAGCCCGCTTCCGGAACAAATTATATTCGTAATCCAAGGTTCCACTGTAACTGGTTATTAAATACTCTTTTGGATGTGAAATGTCTAGGTGGTGCTCCCAGTTATTTCAAATAAATAATTAAGGAGTGTATGTTTGACTATTACATATTGTATGTTTCAAAATTTTGTATTTGAAGGCAAGTGTTCCACAGGAGCTGAAATGTAGCTTATTATCTTTTGAAAGTTCATCACTTCTTATATTGATCTATGAATGTGTTTCTACAGGTTTGACCACATTCCTTTACATTCATGCAGTGGCATGGTATGGGGAAAATTTTTTGAGGATGCCAACTGAGACGACTTATATATACTATTTATTTTATCATGGTGTGTGTGTGTGTGTGTGTGTGTGTGTGTGTGTGTGTGTGTGTGTGTGTGTGTGTGTGTGTGTTGTGCATAATACAACAGGACTTTAACAACCAATTCTAGAGTGCCCTGCAGATGCTTGCATTTACTCTCTGCCCGCTGGACCTGCCTGACTCGTCCTGGTGACCCGCTTCTGGTTGGAGATCTCATCACATGGATGTCCTGTGTGTATCTTTGGGATGCGTCCGATGTCTGGGGACGGTTTCACTCTACTATGAAGATTCTGGCCTTGACTGATGTTGACAGCTGTTTCTCTGCGGACTTGGCTACTTGTCTATGAAGGCCAGGTCACACCACCATCTCAAGCAAAGTTATGATCACCTATGCCTCTGCTCCATACTCCTCTCCGTTCCATTCTATTTGCCGCCTCATATATTTCTCTGAGTGCAACTGTTTCTAATCTCAGTTCATCAATTCACCCTATTTAAACACGCCGTCAAACATCCATTCTCTGCCAGGTTATTTTGTTCCTACATGCCCAGTATTTACGCAGTCTTATCTACCTCAGTATCAGATCTCAACCCTCACGTTTCACAAAACTCTCACACTTCTTGCTCTGGAATCTTTTCTTGCTTGGGTTTTTGGCTGCTGACCTTCTGATTCTTTGACCACAATTCTGGATTACGGACTTTGTTGACTCTCTGGGTTAGAATGCTGCCTGTCTACAACCACGATTTATCTCAGCAGATCTTCCATTCATTCAGTTTGCACCAGGCCCTGCACTTATGCATTTATGAAGTTCCCGCCACATACGCAATAGTCCATAGGCACAAAGAGCTCTCCAGGGTTGTTCCTAAGACACACTTCTTATCTGAGAGGCAAAGCAAATACAGAGTACTCAACACAGGGTTCTTAAAGCTAGGCAGTGGAGTGAGCAAGATGTTTCCTAACCAGGGAGGTGGAGCAGAGACAAAATTGTCTGTTTAAACCTTCCGAGCCCTATGTGCAAAAGTAATTGCACCTAAACCTAATAACAGGTTGTGCCACCATTGGCGGCGACAACTGCAATCAAGCAGTTCTGAATCAACTGAAAATTTTATTTTAAAAATCAATTTTGAAGTCAGTCTGCTCATACATGAATGACACATTAAATCATGATGCATAACTGAATCAATTTTTCTTAATGTATAACATACACAATATTAGATCATAATAGTTAATATTATAATTATATGATAATTGTACAGATTCCATCCATCCATCTAGGAACCTAACTAACAGAACTAACCAATTGTGTAAATGATAAGCAGATCATCTTTAGTCAGTAGTGCCAATAAAGTGTCCCTGAAGTACAAAAAGTATGTTTTAACAGTGTTGGAACAGAGCAGAGTGCAAGCCTGTGCCTTGCAGGATGTGAAAATAAAGCCATGAGAAAGAGAAATGAAGGTTTTCTTTCATTACAGACGGATGTAATCATAGCTAATGCACCACGATCGAGTTCTACAAGCATGAAAGCTGTGGCCAGTGCACCCCCTGCAGGGAAGGTAAGGAACTGCACATCAGTGGTGTTGCTTTCTTAGTGGATGTGATAATATGTAATGAATAAATCACAGCCGGACATGCTGTTATGGGGAAGTGTATGAGAGTCTTTTTGACTTTCTCAGTTAATCAGACAATTTCTAGGAACCTCTTCAAATCCTTAATTTACGATATAATATACTGTGATGTTATAGAAAAATAATCTGACATGGTTTAGGAGCAGTGTGAAAGCAGTCCATATGATGAACAGGATGTAAGCATTTTATAGAATAAGAATATAATACCTTGAAGAATGTGGAGAAGGAAACAGTGCGCAGATGGAGCAATTTATTCTGACTCAGGACTTTCTTGAAATATTAATATATTGTAATTGTGTCCTCAGGGGTGGATTAAATGAATACGATGATGTGGATCGATATGATCTGGGAGCTCAGCAAACAGATTGAAGATTGTCACACCATTTTTGCTGTGGGAGACGGAGCTGCGTGGCTCATACAGGTATGTGATAAAACGTTGAAATAAACTACTTTATTATGTTTTCTGAAATAATTTGTGTGCAGGGTTTGATCCGTCATTTACATCCATAAAATGGATGGCAGGATCTCAGAGTTCGGGCTTAATATCAGCATCACGTTCTTTCCCTCCTTTTCTCTAATATACACTATATGTAAAAATATAAGAGTTCTCGTACACTGTCTCGATCCAACTTGTGATGATTTTTCAGTTCTATGAATTATTAGATTGACGGAAATGTGTTAGAACTTCTTGGACCTAATGCTGTTCTTTACTGTGGTGCTTTATTTATGCCTACAGTTGACGTGAGTACACATACGTGGACTATCTCTGCTGTGCAGTAAATAAACACTTTAATACTGTAACAGGAGTGAAAAGGGAAAAAAAGGAGGGGTTGAGACCAACTGTGGATTCGATTAGTGTTTATTTACAGAAGTTGCCAATCCCCAAAAGGTGGCTGTGAGCTTTGGAAGCTGACAAGGTCAAACTAATAAACAAAATTCCCTTTACACAGTCCTGAAGTGAGATACGTAACCTACATCAAAAGAAAAAACACAGAAATCCAATACACTACCCTTATTCCCTTAATAACCACAAACCAGGAGAAAACAAAGGGGGCATCAAAGTAATGTAGAAAGGGGGTCATACAGAGTATAATTTTTACAATCGGTCATAGAGTAAACAGTAAGCAACAACACGGTCTGCAGCCTCTGGGTCTCCTGTATAACCAATCATCTAGAAGGGGACATGATCAACACGGGCAGAGCAGGAGAGCAACCGATCGATTCCAGGGAAGGGCACAATGAAGTGGGCAGGACCTGAAATAACAAGGGAAGACACACCCCCATCCCACCACCAGCGGAGACGAGCAAAAGCACAGAATACAAATGTACCCAATATCGACCTTTTTTTGTCTGACACATTAAGAAAAAAAAAAAAAGACAAAAACTGTTCATCTTTGATAGTTTTTAGAAATTGTTATGATATTTAAATACAAAAGAATCAGTAATAGACCGGTGGTGTTATCCAGGTATTTTACTGACCTTTAATTTTGTATTCTTACAAAATAGTGTAAAAATAGTGCAACACCACACCAATATTTATTTATTTATTTATTTATTTAACTTATTTGTAAGTATCTCACGCCCTACTCCATTTGATGTTAACCCAAAAAAAATCCATCCTACTCAATTTGTTGTAATTTTCTATTTTATTTTTTCCCTGTTTTGTGTCGTGCTGTTTTGTCTTGTTACTTGTTTTGTCCTGGGGCTCCGTCACTAAAACTAATTCCTTGTACGTGCAGGTGCACTTGGCAGTAAAACTCTTCTGATTCTGATTCTTCTGTTTTATGAAACTCACTGTTTACACTTTGACTAGTTTTGGAAGAATAACGTTTGTAAAGGAAAAAGTTATGTTTGTGTGTTTTAATTCTTGAGGTATTTTAAGGCCAACTTGTTTATTTTTTTAATAGAAAAACAATCACTCGAACCAGTGGACTACAAAAGGAAACAACTAACTAGTTTGAACAAATGAAACGTTGGGCCAAGTCAACCCTAGAGAAATATAATGAATTGATCCCCCCAACACACCAATACAACTTGAGCTGACTTACATATTTGAATTTGAGACACGTTTGACCTGGGTATTGGGTATATTGTGTCAACTAAACAGCCGTGTAAAAGATTTTAGTTTGGCCAGCAAATTGCTCTATAAGTTGTGTAAATAAAAAAAAAGCTGTGCAAACTGTTACTATACATTTTCAAATTGAGGCAGTTTATTTACTTTTTAAAGCTTGCGATCAATGCGCCAGCACCGACTATAAGAACACTGGAAAGCAGAACTCCTAGCACTGTTAGAACTGTATCTTCATAATCATTTCTATTAGCAACATGACCAGATCTATTTTCATGTTCCTCCCTTTCCCCTCTCACCCGAAACCCTTTGCTTCCTCTTATCTCCTCTTCCTCCTCTTCTGTCTCGTCACCCTCGGACTCCCTCCTAATCTTCTCCTCCGTCCTGAATTTCTCTGGCTCTTCCGTCTTTGTCAGAGCACTTAGAACTGGATTTCTATATTCGTCTCCATCTGCATCAGCACTAACACTATCGTTAAAAGCCTCTTCACTTTCCTCCTCCTGCCCCTGCGTCAGGAAATGCTCTGTTATTACTTCTCCTCTCACATTGTTTCCTCTGACCTCCTCCTCCTCCTCCTCCTCCTCCTCTTCCTCCCCCTCGACACCCTCTGACTCCTTCCTCCTATTCTTCTCCTCCGTCCTGAATGTATCTGGTATTTTAATCCTCATCCTTGTTTGCTCTTTTCTTTCGGGTTGCTCCCTCATTCTCTTGTTCTTCCTTTCAAAGCATTGTATTATTTCTCTTACACTCTTACTCCTCTCATCCTGTGCCTCGGGACTGGAGTAGCAGGTTCCTCCATTTTTCTCCACCATTCGGTCTATCTTCTCCAGTAGCTCGCTGACCTGATTTCTGTTCCCCAGGTCTTTGTTGTTGAAGACGTGGTATCCACCTCCACACTCATCAACTAGTCTACTGAGAGTTCTGTTCTCCTGAATCACCATATCTACCGTCTTCCCCTCTAACATGTCTGCATAGGTGAAGAGGAATATTGTGTATTTCTTTATCTCTCTTCCAAAAATCATCTCGAATTTCTCAAAATCATTTTTCTCCTGTTCAGTGAATCTGACATTAACAGGCTGAACATAAAGAAAAGCGTGAGGTCCTGGACTGAACAGATGAATACTCGTTACAATCTTTTCACTTAACATTTCTTTGCACATGGTTCCGTCAAATAAACATGGAATTTTGATGACAGATACATTCCTCCCGAAAACCACTGCTTGTTGCAGTTCGCACTCTGCTGTAACAGAGGATGAACCGAGCTCGGATTTGAATCTCTCCTCTGCCAGGATGGTGTTTCCTGCTGAGCTCTTTCCAACACCAGTCTTCCCCACCAACATGATTCTTCTGTTATGAGGATCTTTTTCATGATGTGATGGTGTTGTTTGGGTAAATCCAATCTCTGGAGGTGAAAGTGGATGAAAAATAACACGATTGCACAATTAAATAAGTTTCATTTCTGTACACCTTAGTCAACACCTTTAATTCAAACTCATATGGCATGGTAACATATGAGTGGCCTTGTGTCATACGTTTATAAACGCTTTAGGAACTTACTTAAACTTTCTTGTGTGTATTCAACAAATATTTAACTGCACATTTCTGAACCATTTTCAAAAAACATTTTTCAGATGAAAAAGAACCTCTCCAACACTGTGTTCAACCGCAGGCCTTTCAGTTCAGATTGTGCTATTTGGGCCATGTGCCATGTTGGCATTCGTGCCAAAGTGATCTACTAAAATCCCGTCTGCCGGGGTGTCGTCTTACAGTACTGTACCAGATACCTGCTGCTCATTTGACCGGGAAAAGGAAATCAAGGTCACCTCTCAGCACCACGCACAGCTCTACGTCTTGTTTGGAAGGGGCTGCTTATAAAAGGCCAGCCGGACATTAGTATAGTGTGTAGCTGCTCTAAAACACAAGACATTTGTGCACTGCAGTAGCAGCAGTGATTGTATACCAAACTTCAACATCACAGTATTATACATCTGTACAAAACTTTATATTTTCACTCGCACATATTTATTTGATTGACTTTTTTTCTATTTTGACGTTCATATTTGCACAGTTTCTATTATTATTCCTACTTTATGTGTATTTTGTTCTATTTTTTCTATGTACAATTTAATTGTATTTTAGTGCAGAACTGATTTAACTATCTTGCACTTATTTTTATTTTTCTGGTCATTGGTAGTTCTGTAAGTATTTCACTGCATGACATATTGTGTATACTTATGTATTTAACAAATAACACTTGAATTTAAAAACTGTATTTGCCAGATGTTCATTTAAAAAAAAAAAAAAAAAAAAGGTTTGCCTCCCCAGTTCAAATGTTAAACTCTGCTTGTAGATATTTGTCTTTCACACATGAGGGATCTCTCCTGCATCCCCAAAAACCTACACCGAGATATATCATACGCAGTGGCGCTCGGTCAATAGGGGGCGCAGGGGCGTCGCCCCCTCCTTAAAGTGAGGCAGAGAAGGATGCTACTTTAACATGTAATTATTTAACATAATAATTATTTATTTTAATAATGAAATAAAGTCATTTAGTCACAATATTCCGCTGTATTTCTTAATATAATTTATTTGCAATTAAAAACAATCGAAACTGTATTACGTTCATTAGTGTTGGTGTACGCGGGGCGCCGGACAAACGAGTGTCTGTGTAGCAGGTTTTTGAAAAGCATGTGACCTGAGGCTGAGCTCTGATTGGATCTTATCAAATCATCCTTCGGGCGGAGCTCTGTGCGCCCTGAACCCTCCCACTTTTGTTCTTAGTGAATCATATCGTTTTTAATATTTGGGCTCCTGTGATTGGACCATGTGATTCTCAGCGAGTCTTTTCCAGCCCTTCTTATGGCGAGCGGAGCTGCTGCCTGGATGTGATGTGAGTCAGGACTTTATTTTATACTAGTAGTGATGATCACCGCATAATCACCTGATAAATGACTATTTACAGGCCAGGATTAAACGTTTAATGTTAATTTTGTTTGCCGCCACTGATCATATACCAATATTTCATTTTGGATGCACAGTGACTACTTACAAAATGGAAATCCACTTATGAATTTTGTCTTGTGATCCTCTGATTTTATTAATGCACTTTTTAACCTGATCTAGACTTTGTGAAGCTTTGTTAAAGACATGCTATCTGTTTTGAAATCTTTCCCACTTCTGTACCTTCTATAAACTTTTAGTTAGTAAGATTTTCTCCGTCTAGCTTATTTTCTTTGGTGGAAAGGACCCAAGTGTTTTGGACAAAACATTCAGGTATAACATCCCCAGTTAGATGAATAGTTTGTTGTTCACCTGAAGCAATTCTTTCTGCCTTCACCACCACCAGAATCACCGTGCAAGCTGTCTCATCTAACTGTCTCATCTAACTGTCTCATCTAACTGTCTCATCTAACTGTCTCATCTAACTGTCTCATCTAACTGTCTCATCTAACTGTCTCATCTAACTGGAAGAGAGTCTGATAATGTCATACACATTAAGAGTCAGTTCATTCACTCTCTACCTGAACCTCGTGAGTTACAGTGTTGATTGGTACAAATAATGTTCCTCGAAAAACAGTTTTACACCTTTTCAATAAATGTATGCTTAATGGCATGGAAAATGTATTATAATATGTAAAATGTATATCATAATATTGTGCATGTAGCGTTTACTATCCACTGCTCACGATAACTTTTAGCTCGTAATAGCAGCAGCTGTGATTTGCCGAAGTTGCTGCAGTCGTTTAGGGGTTTTCCAGTGTATAGTCACTGGGTTTGTTCACATCTCGTTACAGTGTTTCTGATACTTTTTATTTCATTTCTGCTCTGAAAGAATGCTGGGTAAATGCAATGGTATCTTGTGAAAAGTGGGTAAAAATGAATTTAAAAGTTTAAACTGTATTGCATATCTTTACTGTCATCTATAGACATTCAGTATTTTTTTATCATTGATTATTAAAATATATCAAATGCATATGTGTTCAAACTACTCAATAGAAAAGTGACTTTTTTTTATAGATGCCAAAGGAACACATTAAACACCATTAAGGGACAAAAGGGCTTGTCACTGGGGTGGTACCTTCAAGGACCAGATTTGTACCTTTTGATTACTAACAGAATTGGTACAAATTTGTTTCTCTATATTAAGGTACAATTCTGTGCCCTTGAAAGGTCCTGCCCCACTGACAATGGTTTGAATCTTCATTAGTACAAAACTGTACCTTTATTTCCGAGAGTGTGGAGTGAAGCCATTTTCTATTCTCATAAAATCACCTAATGGGGGAAAAAAAGAAAGGAAATCA
>JAAGKR010003066.1:32187-80760 GCA_011419295.1 Clarias macrocephalus
TCATAATATTGTGCATGTAGCGTTTACTATCCACTGCTCACGATAACTTTTAGCTCGTAATAGCAGCAGCTGTGATTTGCCGAAGTTGCTGCAGTCGTTTAGGGGTTTTCCAGTGTATAGTCACTGGGTTTGTTCACATCTCGTTACAGTGTTTCTGATACTTTTCATTTCATTTCTGCTCTGAAAGAATGCTGGGTAAATGCAATGGTATCTTGTGAAAAGTGGGTAAAAATGAATTTAAAAGTTTAAACTGTATTGCATATCTTTACTGTCATCTATAGACATTCAGTATTTTTTTATCATTGATTATTAAAATATATCAAATGCATATGTGTTCAAACTACTCAATAGAAAAGTGACTTTTTTTTTATAGATGCCAAAGGAACACATTAAACACCATTAAGGGACAAAAGGGCTTGTCACTGGGGTGGTACCTTCAAGGACCAGATTTGTACCTTTTGATTACTAACAGAATTGGTACAAATTTGTTTCTCTATATTAAGGTACAATTCTGTGCCCTTGAAAGGTCCTGCCCCACTGACAATGGTTTGAATCTTCATTAGTACAAAACTGTACCTTTATTTCCGAGAGTGTGGAGTGAAGCCATTTTCTATTCTCATAAAATCACCTAATGGGGGAAAAAAAGAAAGGAAATCACCCATTTACAAGCCATAAGTATATTATTCTTAAAATACATTCACATTACAGGGAGAAATAAGAAAAATATTTGCAAAGAATTAAACTGAATGTTTAAAAATGATATTTGCAGATTCCCCATATTTACTACTGTACGTGTCTCAGAGTAGGAAATCTTTCCTAAGTGGCCAAAATTCTCAGAGAAACATAATTTTAGTCCTACTTGTAAGAGGTAGGAGTAACAGCTTTGAAACAATGATGATTTGGGTTTGTCATTGCTGACAGTGTTGGAAATAACAAATCAAACTTTTACAGCTTTTACAGCATCACAAATCATGCGCAGATTCATACCCCCACCCTCACCATTCAGTTTTCCAGCATGTAGCATGAAATCAACAAAAACAGGCTTCATTCATGCGCATCGCATCGAGTTGTTGGAATCATACATGGCACATACATTAAATTAATTGTCCCAAGCCCACTGAGGGGGTTTGTGTGAATCTAAACATTATCATGGCATCAACACTCAAATGGTTATGGATGCAACATGATTATCAATTTAGTATATAGTAATATGTGCTGCAAACTAAGAGTAATATAGTAGGTGTATGTGGCTGCAAACGGACAGGTGGCATTTCACAAATTCCTGTCCACTCACTTTTTGTCTCTAAAGGTACTGTGAGAGTAGAGCAGAATATTCCTTTCATTAATTCTTGTACATGTCAACGAAGCAAAACGGCTCTCAGTCTCATAAACAGTGGCATCACACACTTTTCTAGGATCAGTCCTAATCCTTGCTGAAAGTACGAATAGGAATCATAAACAACTTGTTTGCCCTATTCTGAGCTATGTGAGATATCCTGAGTTTAAAATTGACTTTGAGCAAGAAGTGATTCTAAGATGCTTAGTAAATATGGGCTTAAGGCTTAGAGGATAAACATTTACTGTAGTTTTAATGTGATTGGTGTTTGAAACCTAAACACAAAAGACATTGAAAAAGAAAAGAAACAAGCAATATTTTGTCTAATTTTTTAACAGTAATTTTGATTGACAATGCAACAAAGTGAAAAACCTGCTGTGATCGAATATACAGTAAATACTCACCTTTGAATCAATTGAGGCTGGTTGTAAAAACACCGGTTTTATTGGATGGGTACGTCCATACAGTTCTTGAACAGTTGTTCAGAAGCAACGACTGAATCTCTTCGTCACCTTTCAGAGTGACTGGCAAACATTCTATGCACACAGGCAGCAATTCAGAAAAATGACATGACCAACTCGTTATAAATCACCTTTAAGGCTCAGCCACAAATGCCACCACTCCTCTCTAATGTACATGTTAAACAGGTATGCTTTTCTCAGTAAACCTCTGATTGAGAACCGTATGAAATCTAAATGTGGTGTACAAAATAAATACTTTAATAAATAAACAATAATGTGGAATTTCTTAATAATTGGATTAGATTCAAACATTCAACAATACAAATGATTTCAAATACAGTCCACACTGTTTCTGCCATGACCTTATAATATATTCGCTTTCATTTTCAATTTTAAAACTATGCACTAAATATAGTATGTAGTGTAGTATATAATTATGTATGTTTTTCTTTAGTTAAGCCACACAGTGACCTATGAATCATTCAAGTATTCAAACCATCTAACTCGATGCAGGAACCCGTGAGAAACAGGTGCAGATGATGACAGATGATCAGGCTGGTGGTTGGTATACTGGTGATGCTGAATGCTGAGTGTTGGTCCAGATGAGAGGGAAAAGAGGTTGCTGCCAATGTTTAAACTGTAAACAACCAATGTTTCAAATGAATATTTAGGTACATATTCTCTGGATGTGTGTGGATTTTTTTGGGGTTTGTCTGATTTTCTCAAATTTCTCATTTCTTTTTCAGCCATCGTTGTTCATGTGTCGTATAGGTATAGGGAGGTAAAATCTCCTCAGTGAGATCATGACTGAGAAGCTGATTGACAAATAACTGGTTATTAAAGACTCTGGTATGTGAAATCTCTGGGTGGAGCTCTGGGTGGAGCTCCCAAAACAAAAAACAATATGGGATTTAAAGATTAACAGGTTATGATTGTATGAGTAAATAATAAAGTGATGGTGGCCTTTTAAAACATCTTGAAACCATTTTGTGCTGCCTTGACAATTAGTCTGCCTGTGAACATCATTTTTGTGATTAAAACATAAGAGGTCATTGGAGTATTAATATTAATATTTACATTTACAATAAACATAGTCATTATATATACATATACAGTACAGAGCAAAAGTTTGGACACCCCTTCTCATTCAAAGAAGTTGAATTTGTATTATGGCAAGAAAAAAGCAGCTAAGTGAAGAAAAACGAGTGGCATCATTACTTTAAGAAATGAAGGTCAGTCAGTCGGAAAAATTGGGAAAACTTTGAAAGTGTCCCCAAGTGCAGTCACAAAAAGCATCAAGCGCTACAAAGAAACTGGCTGACATGCGGACCGGCCCAGGAAAGGAAGACCGAGAGTCGCCTCTGCTGCGGAGGATAAGTTCATCCGAGTCACCAGCCTCAGAAATCGCAGGTTAACAGCAGCTCAGATCAGAGAGCAGGTCAATGGCACACAGAGTTCTAGCAGCAGACACGTCTCTAGAACAACTGTTAAGAGGAGACTGTGTGAATCAGGCCTTCATGGTAGAAGATCTGCTAGGAAACCACTGCTAAGGACAGGCAACAAGCAGAAGAGACGCGTTTGGGCTGAAGAACACAAGAAAGGAATAGACATTAGACCAGTGGAAATCTGCGCTTTGGTCTGATGAGTCCAAATTTGAGATGTTTGGTTCCAACCACCATGTCTTTGTGCAATGCAGAAAAGGTGAACGGATGGACTCTATATGCCTGGTTCCCACCGTGAAGCGTGGAGGAGGAGGTGTGATGGTGTGGGGGGGCTTTGCTGGTGACACTGTTGGGGATTTATTCAAGATTAAAGACATACTGAACCAGCATCTTGCAGCGGCATGCTATTCCATCCGGTTTGTGTTTAGTTGGACCATCATTTATTTTTCAACAGGACAATGACCCCAAACACGCCTCCAGGCTGTGTAAGGGCTATTTGACCAAGAAGGAGAGTGATGGGGTGCTGCGCCAGATGACCTGGCCTCCACAGTCACCGGACCTGAACCCAATCGAGATGGTTTGGGGTGAGCTGGACCGCCAGAGTGACGGCAAAAGGGCCAACAAGAGCTAAGCATCTCTGGGAACTTCTTCAAGACTGTTGGAAGACCATTTCAGGTGACTACCTCTTGAAGCTCATCAAGAGAAAGCCAAGAGTGTGCAAAGCAGTAATCAAAGCAAAAGGTGGCTACTCTGAAGTACCTAGAATATGACATATTTTCAGTTGTTTCACACTTTTTTGTTATGTATATAAATTCCACATGTTTTAATCCATAGTTTTGATGCCTTCAGTGTGAATCTACAATTTTCATAGTCATGAAAATAAAGAAAACTCTTTGAATGAGAAGGTGTGTCCAAACTTTTGGTCTGTACTGTATATACAGTGTATATATATATATACGTTATAAGTTTGGGATCACTTGCAAATTTCTTTGTTTTCCAAAGAAAACATATAGTCATGCAATTCACAAACAATTAAAGTTATTTGGAATTCTGACTGTAATGAAGCAGCCAGCACAATCTCCAGATCCGAACCCTATTGAGCTGTTGTGACCGGATGGTACGGAGACTCCATCAAGACAATCCATCTTGTGGGAGATGCTTCAGAAAGCAAGGGATGAAATCTCATCAGATTATCTTGAAAGACAGACAGATAGAATGCCTATGGTCTGTCAGCTCCAGTTGCTGCAAAAGGTGTTTTTTTGTTTGTTTTGTTTTTGATGATGGCAAAGTTTGAAGAACACATTCATCATTTCCAGCAAAATCATTATTTCTAACTCAACGTCAGCATGTCTTGTTCCTTTGCTATATTTGCTAGATTTTATTTTTAAAAATTGTGTGTTTCCTTGGAAAACAATAAAATATTTAAGTGATCCCAAACTTTTGAGCAGTAGTTTATTTATATGTATGTAGACGTCTGTCCAGGTGTCGCGTAATTCCCTGATTGCCATAGCAAAGGTATTACAACAAAGGCTCCCATTTAGAACACATGCATTTTAAAACTATTATTACATAAAAAATGAAGAGAATATTACACCCCAGAAACATGTGCTATGCATGAAAACAATACACAGCGATTAGGTCACACAGCACTAAACAGTAGCATAGCAGGTTTACTGTGACAATGAGTGTTTTAACTTTGGTGCCATGTCACTGTCCAACTGCTCCCTTTGTCCCTCATGTTGCATCTATACAAATAAAAGAAAAGGTTTTGTCTCTGTAAATTGGTCAGAACTTGGTCTTTCAATTATATCTTTATGTTTCAGACATTGGAGGACCCGAAACCTGTGTCTGTGTTAAAACTTCTGCACAATCTAAGTATTTGCCTCATGTTAAACTTGTATCATAAAATAAATCAAAAAGTTGAGTAGAAGTGAAGTTGTGAGCAGTTATGTGCCAGTTGGATTAAGCGATTAAAGTTGGATTTTAAAATTAAAAGTGAGTGATTGCTGAATGAATGACCTGATTGCCTCCGATTATAAATAAGGTAGTTCTCTCTGGCTCCCTCTGGTGGCAAAAGTCTAACAAGCCAGAAGTCTAACAAGGTTTCCATTTAGTGATAGAAAAAAGCTGAACTGGCTAAGCATTGAAAGGCACAGACTGTAATTATCATTCTGCTTTCTGGCTCCCTCTATTGGCGTACGCCTGTCTAGCAGTGTTTCTGGAAGCTCTCTGCTTCCCTCTAGTGGTGACACAAGGTTCCCTTCTTAAAGACAACAATGTCTTGACTATATTCTAAAAAAAAATAATAATAATAATAATAATACATTTAATTATAAACAGTATGATTTTGGAGAATAAAGTATATTATTTTTAATCTATAATCAATATAATATATTAATAAAGGTATAAAGCTTTAGATATTTATTTACTGGTCTTTCAGTTATCCACATATGCTACTCAAATTTACACCACACATTAGAATATAGCTCAGTTACAGAACTGTTAACAGAAGCACAGAATGGAGAGACTTTATCAAAGAAATGTAAGCCTTTTTTTATATATATATATTTTACAAGTAATGCAGTGTGGAGCATACACGCCATTGTCATTGTTGTGATTACAGTTATCTTTATATGCTGGTTTAAAACAAGTGGCCATGTGAGGTTTTAGCTAAAGTAAGAGCAGTCTCGGGGAAAACAGCTGCTCTTCTACATTACACACTCTGTCGGAAAGTAAAGACGTATCATCTGATTCTACCAAAAGCTGCATTTCCTTTAACCTCTGATTCTGTTTAGGCCTAAGAACTAACAGAATTTACACACAAGAAGACAAACTAATGTAAATCTCAATTTGGTTAACTTCAAAGCGTTTGGATGGATTTTTCAGCTGAATTTTTTCGCTCAATTGACTTTTTTTTTTATTTATTTATTTATTCTAATTGAGGTAAAAAAAAAAAAAGACACCCTGGTATTGCCTGCAAACGTAGCAACAGCCCACAAATGCATTAGGTAAGTAAATAACAACAACAATAGCACTCAGTTGTTATTTTAAGACATGAAGTCCAGAAATCACCAATTAACAACCTGCACCAATATCAACTATTCAGAGGAGATTATTGCATATTTTGTCTGCATTTAGAATTAATTTACCATGTAATAGAAACAAATTGATGACTTTATAGTGGTAGTGTAATAAACCAAAAATGTAGCACAAATCTGCAGGATTTGTTGTCATAATCCCACAAATGTAATAGAGAGCTGGCAGTCCATTTGAAGGGATTTGTTACAGTTGTGGGAAGTTAAAAATCTTCAACTTTCAGAACTGTAATATTTTCCCATAAATGTAATACAGTATTCATGTTCAAGACAGACAGACATGTTCGTGGGCTTCAACTTGAAATAATATTATCACTGATTACATTAGAGCTGATCAGATCATTTTAGCTTCAACCTTTCAACTATTTTTACAAACTCAGTAAAAGTTTGGATGATGTCACGATTGGATTATTTAGTTCAACGTCACACACACGCACAGTCCACTAGGTGGCAGTGTGCACTCCTTTGTATTCTGCCGCCGCAGCAGCAGAAGAAGAGGTGACGTCACGTGTTTCCGGGTTCGCGCTGGACCTTTCCAGTAAGCTGAGATCCGAGGTGTACACACAAAGGTAAAGAGCTGCCCCGAGTTATTGCATCCATTTGAGCAAACGTTGAAAATGCTGTTATGTTATAATAGTGTGTTGAAACGCTAACAGTGAGTGCAGAGTGTTTAAAAAGCTAGGCCGGTTGTTATTGTCGTGATTGTGGAGGTCATCGCGAGAGAAGGGTCCATAATGACGGGCCGCGTTCCAAATGACAGCATTACGGATCAGTGTAGGGCACCAAGTAGGGCGCGGAGATGTTCACGTCATACCAAGTGTAGTGTACGTGTATAGGGGATTATGGTGGGATTTGGAGTACAGCCTGAGCTGACTTTTTTTTATTTTGGGTAACGCGATGCACGGCTGATACACATTACTAACCTTATGGACTTGTATACCATAGTCAAAAGTATGTGCACCCCTGACGATCACACTCACATTATTTAAACTGTTGCCACAAAGTCTGAAACACACACTCATCTAAACTAGTGGATTTCAATCTTATTCTTGGAGGAGCACTGCACTGTCCTGCTTCTCACACACACACACACACACCATTTAAGAACAGCTGTTAATTAATTAATTACCTGAGAAAACACTAGGGGGCGTCCTGGAGCAGAGTTGAGAGCCACTGATCTGGAGTGTATTTGTGTGCTCTAGAAAAAAAAATAGATCTTTACTTTGCTCTAGACTTTCCCCTTAAAACTAGGAGGCCCAGACGTGTTCCAGCATGACACTGCTCCTGTGCACAAAGCCAGCTCCATGGAGACATGTGACGTGAAACCCCACTGAACCAAGACATCACCTCTGGAATGGTGGACTTGAACTGGAGTCTCCTTGACATCAGCGCCTGAGCACAGTAACGCTCTTGTAGATGAACGAACTCCAATCCACAAAAAGCCATACGTGGATCGGAGCGCATATTTGCTCACCCTTTTTCAAATTCTTTTCATGCATTTGGGTTTTCTTGTGTCATGTGGAAGCAAAGTTACTATTGCTTTCAAAAACATGCACAGGAATATGGGAATGACTCAGTATGCACACTGCACATGGATTTTTATTATTATTATTTGGTCACAAACAGCCATAAAAACATGTGATCTTATGAATTTTTTTGTTTGTTTTGTTTTTTTTCTCAGACCTCTTTTGTATAGTTGGCTAAATGAAATAAAATTCAGTTCATCATAGTGCTGATAAAGTATACTTGGAGTAAGAAATTCAGCCTCAGCACTGGCCATGAAGTGGTTTATTCAAGTGATGGAGGTAATGAAAAAAAAAAGCCCTGTTTTTAAGGGCTCGGACTCTTTGGTGTATAAACATGGCAATGTTTCCTCAGAGTGTTTCGTTCTTATTAATATATTTATTACTTTGTTTTACTCTACACATATGGATGGCTGAGCAGTGAATTTAATAGAAATATCAAACACATCAAAAGATGGTGATAAAGGTCATATATATATATATATATATATATATATATACAGTATATTTATTTGTTGTATGTCATGGACCACTCCTGTACAGTAAAGCCTTTATTTTGTCACATATACATTACAGCACAGTGAAATTCCTTCTTCGCATATCCCAGTGTAACTAGGGTCAGAGCGCAGGGTCAGCCGTGGTACAGCGCCCCCTGGAGCAGGTAGGGTTAACTCAGTAACTCAGTGCCTTAACCCACTGAGCCACCACCGCCCCTAAGTAACGCTGGGTTGAATTATAGGCTTTTGATGTTAGGGAAGTTTTAAATAATCATTAATAAACGTACTTTTATGTTGAACAGATTTTACATTTGATCGGATTATGAATTTAAACCTCTGTCCAGTTTGTTGTATGATAAAGTTCTACCAAGTGTTTTTAAATTCCTGTAGTATATTGACAAGAGATGTATGATGAAGAACCACTATCAAGGATTTCTCTCACACTTGGCTCTCTGTTTAAATCCCAGGCAAACTGTAGGAAGCCAAGAAGTCCAAGAAGCTAAAATGATTAAACCTTGTTAGCAATCATTGTCTCTGTTTCGATGCACAATGCCAGACTTTCTGACGTTCAGATGGCACGGGGTGCATGGCGTCAGCTTAGCGATGGATTACAAGAGCAGATAGTGATGATTTTCACTTCAACTCCAGTGTGGTTTGTATCAGACCTCAGGCGGCTCATAGAACGTACTTTCTGTCTCCAGCAGGAAGGATGCTGGCGTGTCTCGGCTGTCCCGGACTGAGTCGCGCACTCGGCTCAGGGGTGCGGCATTTACCCAACACTTTTGTGACTCGCGCTCCTACGATCTCCTCTTCAGCCAGCAGAGGGAGCCAGGTGGCGTTAGTGCGCTACAGCAGCACGGCTCAGCAGGTAGTTCTTCTCCTGTACAACCCTCTGTAGAATGTTTCGATATTAATGTTAACGTTAAACATTGTGTTCATAGCTCCAATAGACAGCCATAAATGGACAGTTGTGACTAATGACCCGAGAAAGAGAGAGAGAGATTGTACACCAGTATAATATACTTACAGTTTAGTTTGTTGTGTCACTCAGGAAAAAGTCAAGAAAACAAAGTTTGGACCTTTGGCTGACCAGGACAGAATTTTCACCAACCTTTATGGCCGACATGACTGGAGGTACTCAGGACTTTTTTTAACATGTATTTATTTTCATAGACGTTATAGATATCATCAGAAACAAATTTTGCAGGCATATAAATAGTTGAAGTACTGCGTACTTGAACAGTGCGTATGTGTTAAGACTGGAGATCCGCAAAATAAAAAGATTTGCTAAAGCTTTGCCGCTCACTCTAGGCTGAAAGGCGCGCTAAGTCGCGGCGACTGGTACAAGACTAAAGAGATCCTGGACAAGGGAGTGGACTGGATCCTCAACGAGATCAAGGTGTCTGGTCTGCGTGGTCGAGGAGGAGCTGGTTTCCCCACAGGGATGAAGTGGGGCTTCATGAACAAACCCAGCGACGGCCGGTCAGCTCCAGTTTATTTAACTGAAACATTGAATGATTTCACTACGTTTTGCAACGCTGTATGAGCTGCTCTTATTGTTATCAGTATGATCCGACTCCTCACAGCTGTCCCGGTCTCCTCTTATCCTCAGGCCCAAGTACCTGGTGGTGAACGCGGACGAGGGAGAACCCGGGACCTGTAAAGACCGAGAGATCATGCGCCATGACCCACACAAGCTGGTGGAGGGCTGCCTGGTCGCGGGTAGGGCCATGGGAGCGCGCGCTGCGTATATCTATATCCGTGGAGAGTTTTACAACGAGGCATCAAATCTTCAGGTGAGATCTTTAAACAAACTCTTAATTTTGTTGATTTTTAAATGAGGGAGAATAAGAGCTGTCTTTTTTGGTTGCATTTGTAATAAAATCCCTTTAAAAAAAAAAACTTAAACAAAAAAACAAAAAAAAAGTCCCTGACTTATTAATGAGCACTTTCCGGGAGCACGTACGTAAATCGAATTCGTTCGTAAGTCAGACAAAGTGAGTCTCGTACACCTTTTACACAAATCTAAAACGTAAAGCATAACAAAAAAAAAACACAGATTTGGTATTTTGGTTTTGCATTCGACAGACATTTTCTAACATCGTGCTGCCGACTCATTTCTCGCGTATCCCCACACGTGCAAACATACAATATACCGGATTTTAGACATTTTATACATTCACTTAAAATATTGTATATAAGTGTAAACATTGATAACTGGTTCACTGGTGTCTATTTTCTGTACAATATATGTTTGTTCGCATCTACGAATGTTCATAGATCCGCAGTGCGTTTGGATCTGCGGAAATTTGTCGGGGACTTGCTGTATTTGATATTTTTTATTTAAGTCTTGTTCGAAATATTACTATTATAATTTTTTACTGAAGGATAGGTCTGTGGACATTGCACTGATATCGATAAATAAATTACTCTCTCTCTCTCTAGGTGGCCATTAATGAGGCATACGGCGCAGGGCTGATCGGAAAGAACGCCTGCGGCTCAGGCTACGACTTTGACGTGTTTGTGATGCGCGGCGCCGGGGCTTACATCTGCGGCGAGGAGACGGCTCTGATCGAGTCCATCGAGGGTAAACAGGGGAAGCCCCGTCTGAAGCCACCTTTTCCTGCTGACGTGGGTAAGAAAGAATTCTGATAATAAGATGTAAATTTAACGCTTTATTGTGTATTTTTGTTATTACTTTGATTTAGTCACTTTTCTAACAGTAGTCTAGAAGTTTAGCATTGTTACTTTCTCTGATTCTGAGGAGAACAGTTTATCACACAGCATACCAAGATCAACAAACTTAAAAGTTTTTAATTAGTTTAATAAGTTTACTATGGCACAGTCTAAGGTTTATACTGGGGTCAGTAGTGTACAGTAGCTAGCAGGTGCATGGAGCTAATAAAAACTGACTTTGCGTATGTGTATTGTAGAAACTTGATATTTGTCAACTGTCTCCATGCAGGAGTGTTCGGTTGTCCAACGACTGTGGCGAACGTTGAAACGGTGTCTGTAGCCCCGACGATCTGCCGCCGCGGTGGCTCGTGGTTCGTCAGTTTTGGCAGAGAGAGAAACTCTGGCACAAAGCTCTTCAACATCTCTGGTCATGTCAACAACCCCTGCACCGTGGAGGAGGAGATGTCTATTCCGATGAAGGAGCTGATTGAGAGGCATGCAGGTACGATACACCTTTTAAACTCTGAAAAATTATGACACGTCCTCAACAGACACCTTTTATTGTAAGTTGCATCTGGGTTAGTGTCTGTGGGGTCTGTGTCTGTGAATCAGAATGTGATGTTTGCGGATCAGGGGTCAGTGTCTGGTGAGTCAGTGCCTGTAGATCAGCCGTCAGTGACTCTGCACAGTTCCCCTCGGGTCTCTGTGAGATCTCTTCTAGGTTCTCCAGTTTTCTCGCTCAAAAACATTAAGGTCGGCGGATGGGATGAGATTTAACTTTTTTGTCATTTTACAAAGTTCAAGTACAAAGCCAAAGAAATGCAGGCAGTTACTGAAGATGACTGATGTAAATATTTCTTAAATCCCTTCGTGGCAGGTGCTTATCAAATCACTGATCTTTGAAATCAGTTTCAGGGATTTTAGAGTAAATAGAACCTTGCCGGGTTAAAGCACCTCCCACTCCTAAACTCGAAACATGATCTGTTATATCTTACAATCCCAGTGAATTGAAACCGTGACCTTTCCTGCAGGTGGTGTCCGAGGGGGCTGGGATAACCTCCTGTGTGTGATCCCTGGTGGGTCGTCCACACCGCTCATTCCTAAACACGTGTGTGAGGACGTGCCAATGGACTTTGACGGCCTCATACAGGCTCAAACCGGCCTGGGTACCGCAGCACTCATCGTCATGGACAAATCGGTTGGTGGTTGTTGTTTTTAAATAAAAAATTTTTTTATAATATATCATGAAATCAGATCTACAGGCTGCAATACTTAATATGTTGCATATGTAATTATCAAATTCAAATGTTATTTGTTACATACACAACCATACGCAGTCTGATATGCAGTGAAATATTTATACATATATTGTGTTTTAGAAATGCCTAGGGTGTGTCCAAACAAACAAACAAAATAAACAGTTTACTGGTAATCAAAGATGAATTAGTAAATGGTTCAGACCCGGGAGCCGGACGCCTCAAGGGGATCAGATGAAGAAGAGCTAACAGAATCTTTAAGTATATGCACCGGGGATGGGAATCTCCAGGGATGACTAGTTGGCGATTTAATTTGTACTGCGATTTTATAAATACATTTATGAACATTTGAGTTACGAAAACGGTCCGCGGTTCTACTTCCGGTTCAATTGTGGAAGCAACTTGCATGTATTGTACAAAAAATACACACTGCTGTGCACCATATACTAATATTTCCAGTGTGTAAGTGAATGTATAAAATGTCTGAAGTCCGGTATATTGTATGTGTGTGTGCGGGAGAAATAAGACGGCCTTATCGGTTTCAATGAATCATTCCGGGAGCACAATGATAGACAATGTCTTTCCTGTAAAGCTGTCCTGATGCTGAATAATCCTAATTTCGGAAAATCCTCAACAAAACAGTGGAAAACAGCTCAAAATGGAGAGAAACGGAGTGGGAAAACGGAGACAAAATGGCGTCCAAGATTCCTGTCGTGTTTTAAAGGCACAAGAGACAACATTTGACGTGGGAGATTCATTTAAATGCAATTATGATTTTTGGCCACATAATGGCAGTGTGGGTAAAGCGGACAGAGATTTAGTCCAGTGGATTGTTATGCTTTACATTGTATGTTCGTGTCAAAGGTGTACAAGACTCACATTGTCTGACTTCAGAACAATTCAGACTTACGAACCTGCTCCCTGAACGGAACTCATTCATAAGTCGGGGAGTAACTGACTATAATATAAAATGTAACGTGTATATATTGCCACACGATCATGATGCATAACTAAGTTAGGTTTCCTCATCTATTATACACTATGAGATGCAGCTGTATTGAAATTAACGAATCAGGATTATGCAAAGAAGATCAGGATGGAAACAATTTTCCTCTGTTATAGACAATGTCAATAATTCTCATAAAGGCACGTCTAATAAGACAGTTTTCTCCGATGGCATAGTGCAGCTTGAAGTGATAACACGGTCGCGATTGTTTGCAATGTCCCTGTGACATCGCCAAAAAACAATCCTTTGTCGTTACCCAAATATGGGACGGGTCTGAGGAGTTTCAATGGCGCCTTTTTGTGCATCCTTTCCCAGGGGGCTGTTGTCTCATCATTCTTGTTTTGCGAATTTTTCTTTCATTACAGACGGATGTAATCAGAGCTATCGCACGGCTGATCGAATTCTACAAGCATGAAAGCTGTGGCCAGTGCACCCCCTGCAGGGAAGGTAAGGAACTGCACATCAGTGGTGTTGGTTTCTTAGTTGTTGAGAGAAAACACGAGCGGGCATGCTGTCATGGTAAAATAATCAATGCCAGGGCAGTGCTATACAGCCAAGTGTAAAGTGAATTAATATTGGCACCCTAAAGTGGTAATTATGTTCTTATAAGAGCTCATTCTTAAGTCTTTTAGGTCCTTCCATGTTGTGAAAGCGATGTTATCACTTACATTATAGCAGGGTTCATGCATCAGTTTCATTTTTGATTATTTTCTCTTAAAATCAATAAGACAAAAAAAATGCAGCTGGTCATATTTCCAGGAACCGCTTCTAACCCGTCATTTACGTTATAGCTGTTAAAATACTGTAGGAGTTCTGATGTTATAGAAAAATAATCCACGCTTGTGGTTTAAGATCACTGTGAAAGGATAAGAATATAATACTTTGAAGGCTGTCTAAAACTAAACGTAGTAGCTGGAGTAATTTATTCAATCGTTGGATATAAATAAATATTAATATATTGTAATTGTGTCCTCAGGAGTGGATTGGATGAATACGATGATGTGGCGCTTCGTAAAGGGAGACGCACGGGCAGCAGAGATCGATATGATCTGGGAGCTCAGCAAACAGATTGAAGGTCACACCATCTGTGCTCTGGGAGACGGAGCAGCGTGGCCTGTACAGGTACGTTATGAAAAGTAAACATTACTAATTACACAAACTGTGCTTTAAATTATTCGACTAATTGTTTTATGAAACGATTTGTATGCAGGGTTTGATTCGTCACTTCCGCCCCATCATGGAGAGCAGGATCTCAGAGTTCCAGCAGAAACAGCAAGCTCGGGCTTAATATCAGCATCTCCTTCTCTACCACGTTTTCCCCCAATATACATTATATTTAAAAATTTAAATGTTCTCTCCATCCAACTTGTGATGCTTCTGCATCCAGTCTAAAAACAATGACTAATAAAGTTCTATGAATTGTTAGATTCATGCAAATGACTCAGAATTTCTTAAACATTATGCTGTTTTTTATAATGGTGCTTTATGATTTATGACTTCAGTTGAAGTGAGTATTGATCAATATTAGTCACATTTAAAGTTTCATGAATATACTCCATACCTGTTCATTCATGGCATACACGTACTATTGATTTATTTTCTCTATAACAAAAAACAATATTCTTGAGTAGAATGGAGTCGTTTTTCCAGTGACACACAAACACAAAAGATAACACGCTTTACATGCGCACACACGTTCACAGTTTGTTATAGTAAGTTATAGTGTTACACACGCACATGGATGTTAACTATGCGAGTGTCGCATGCGCACTGAGACATGGGAGTTGATTACCCACATTTCTGCAGCGTGAGAGAAAAACTGGCTCAGTGTGTGATCACGTGACACTCGGCATCAAAACAAGTGAGTGCGTGCCACATGATGCCCGATGATACGTATATCAAGACTCGCTCGTTTATCAAGTCAAAGTGTATTAAAAACATTTCTCGTCTCACGGAACACGCGCAATCCAAGGTTCCACTATATAAACAAAAGTTAATAAGGAAACTTATCCAACTTATTTTTCCCAATATCTTCAATATAGACAAGGCATTTTCAATTATAAATATTATTTTAAATAAGCTTAAATGAAAACTTAATCGAAACCAAACCAGTGGAGATCAAAAAAGAAAAAATGTTCTTACTCATTGTCTATACCACTGTGTCCTATATACAGGGTCGTTTGGGGCATGAGGCGGGGTACACCCTGGACGGGGTGCCAATCCCTCGCAGACCATTATGTTAAAACTACTGAAAGGTGATGTGGATAATAATAATCTCTTGATAAAATGTACTTTTCAAGGAGTGGAAAATGTCAAGTCAAGTCAATTGTATTTATATTGCGCTTTTAACAATTGACGTTGTCGCAAAGCAGCTTTACACAATCAAAAGAAGTAAGTCTGTAAGCAATGTGTATGAATCAAAATGATAAGATTGTCCCTGATGAGCAAGCCGAGGGCGACGGTGGCAAGGAAAAACTCCCTGGGATGGTAATAGGAAGAAACCTTGAGAGGAACCAGACTCAACAGGGAACCCATCCTCATCTGGGTGATAACGGATAGCAGGGATTGATCAACTTAATAATGTGTACTTGAAGTTCAGTATAACAGGAGATGTGTTAAAATTAAAAGGAGTCCAGTTTGTTCCTGGAGGCTCAGGTAGACTGTAGGAGATTCCAGTCCTGAGCTATCGAACAACTGAAGTCACAGGTCCCCAGAGAACAGCTGTCAGCATCAGCCGAGGACAGGACAGTCTTCGTGGAAACCATCCACAGAGACCACATGGGGCATCCATGCGACGAGATCTCCAACCAGAAGCAGGACTCCAGGACCAGTTAGACGGGTCCAGAGGGAAGAGGGGTCTGGATCACTGGCAACTCAGGAGCGACATGTGTAGCTCGACAGAGAGACAGAGAGAGGGACAGGAGAGAGGGAGAGAGGGAGAGAGAGAGAGAGAGCAGAAAAGGAGAGAACAGAAAATAAGGAGAGACGGCAGTTCGGTCTGGTCACAGTCAACATGTATAGGTGTATAAGGTGAATGTATATTAGTGCAAAGTGCAAGCAGGGACTCCGGCAGAACTAACTATGACATCACTAAAAGAAGGAGCCAGAAGGAAACACAAACATGAGGGGGAACTGAGATGTAAAGCAACCAATCACCTCACCGTCAACAAACCTGAGTGATCAATGCGAGTGGGGAGGACAGCATCTAAACATACCAGTTCACCAGATACTCTACGTCCATGAGTCCCCCAGATCTGCTCCTTTACCTAAGGCTCATCTATTTACAAAAATGCTGCGCTAAATAAACAGGTTTTTAGCCTAGACTTAAACACTGAGACTGTGTCTGAGTCCCGAACATTAATAGGAAGACTATTCCATAACTTTGGGGCTTTGTAAGAAAAAGCTCCGCCCCCTGCTGTAGTTTTAATAATACGCGGTACTGACAGGAAGCCTGCATTCGTTGATGGAAGTAGACGTGGCGGATCGTAAGACACCAACAGTTCACTCAGATACTGTGGCGCGAGAACATTTAGAGCTTTATACATCAAAAGTAGTATCTTAAAATCGATGCAAAATTTCACAGGGAGCCAATGCAGTGTAGATAAGATGGGGGTGATGTGCTCGTATCTTCTGGTTCTAGTGAGGACCCTCGCTGCTGCATTCTGCACCAACTGAAGCTTGTTTATACACCTAGTAGAACAACCAGACAGTAAGGCGTTACAATAGTCCAACCTAGAGGTGATAAAAGCATCAACTAGTTTTTCTGCATCATTTAGTGCCAATATGTTTCTTATCGTGGCAATATTTCTAAGGTGAAAGAAAGCTGTCCTGGTAATATTATCTACAAAATGTTTGGGCAGCAAGTGAACAGGGAAAATTGGGCAAATAGAAATATCTATGTGACAAGGGATACCTAAGCAAAGACAAGCGGTGAAAGTGTCATGCTCACCCAAATATCATTGATGCCCATGAGGAGTGAAGGCTTCCCTGTCTGGTCTGATTCCAATGGAAAAGGAAAAAATGTGGTAGAAAAGGGGGTATTTTTGGGAGGAGATTCAAAAGGAATGGACTACAGGTGGAGTCAGTGCTTCAAGAGCCACCACGCACAGGCGTGTCAAGGTCTACAACTGGCGCATTCCATGTGTCAAGCCACTCTTGAACCGGAAACAATGTCAATGTCAGAGGGGTCTTACGTCTTTTCAGATTATTGCATTTCTTTTGGAAATCAAGGTCCCTGTGTCTGGAGGAGGAACGGAGAGGCACAGAATCCACATTGCTTGAGGTTCGGTGCAAAGTTTGTAGTCACTGGCCGTTTCGGGAGCCCTGTCATCTGCTTATGTTTGTCCACTGTATGTAGGTCAGCACAGCTGTCTACCAGGAAGTTTTAGAGCACTTCATAAAGCGGGTCATCAGAGGGAAGCATGAAGATGCTGATAGTATTTTTGGCGGTCCTGCTGGAAAATACTAAGACCTGATTTAAGGACCATGGTATCCCTGTGCTTGATTGGCCACCAAACTCGCCCGACCTAAACCCCATAGAGAATCTATGGAGTAGTGTGAAGAGGAAGATGCGAGACACCAGACCCAACAACTTTAGAAGAGGTCGCTATCAGAGCAATCTGGGTTTCCATTACAGGTCAGCAGTGCCACCCACTGATCGTCTCAATGCCACGCCGCATTGCTGCAGTAATTCATGCAAAGAGAGCACCGACCAAGTATTGAGAGCTGTACATGTTCATACTTTTTAGTAGTCCAATTTTTTTATTTTCCTGAAGTGCATTATTTTTTTTGGCTGACTCAGTCTTTGAATTAAATTACTGAAATCAACTTTTTGATGATATTGTAATTTATTGAGTGCCTTTATGAGTATTGAAGCCATTTATTGTACTTGTTAAAAAGTATAAATTTTCCTACTCATCCCTTATTCTTAATCTTAATCACACTTTTTTGTGCCTGATGTATTTTTGAAAAAACAAAATGTACCCAACTACCAGTTTATCTAACGTTCTGCAAAACTTCTCAAGGATTTCCATACAATTGTAAACTCTTCTAGTCATCAAGTAGAAAGAACTACAATCATAAAATGCTTGAGACAGAGACATTTCAGAGTAGGAAAAAAGGACAACACAAAAAGTGAGATGCAGGTAACAGTTTATTTTTCCCCAAAAACAAATCGCCTGCTTGAGTTTTGCTTACTTTAAAACACAGCAAATCAGAGAAAGAGACATGGAGGAACAGTGTTCACAAGAATCCTGGCCTGAAAAGTTATGCACAAGCCAATCAGCAATCATTATTTACATCTTTATGAAGAATTAATGTTTCCCACCACATTCCGTACACGAAACATCAGTGATGTTTAGCTAGTACGAGATTTCTTCTTAGATGTTTCAATTATTTTGGATTAGATGGAAGATGTGTCAGTGAGGATATTTAAGTGAAAAGTCTCTATATTTCGTTCAGTGGATTAAAAAAAAAATAAGCCAACTTTCCACCTGAATTTGGTTTCTGTGAACAAAGTTCAAAATCTCTTACTCGGTGCTGAGGCAGCTTGAAAATAACACTATAGGATAAACAAACTAATTCTGAACCGGTGTGTATGGGGTTGGAAAAAAAAAAAACGGGGGGGGGGGGGGTGTCAAAGTAATGCTAAGAATTTTGTTCCATACATGACTGGTTTTTTGACTACTGTGGATGGGATTGTTTTATTTATTTTACTTGCAACACAATGTCTACAGCTGAGCTCTAACAAAAAAAACTTAAAATAAATAAAAAATTACCCACTGAACTCCAGAATCATCCTTGCCCTACCCGATAAAGGTTTATTTTTGTGCTGCTTTTATTACAAACCCAAAATTAAATGAACATGCTCAATGTCGGATTGTCAAAGAATAGACTGTTTCAGTTGGTTTAAAAAAAAAAAAATAAATAAAAAAACTGAAAAGTTCTTTTTTTAGGGCCAAAATACAGATTTCCAGAATACAGCTGTAATATTTAGAGGAAGCAAAGTTGCAACATTTCCAGATTAAATGCATAACATTTTTGGAAATAAATTTGTAACAGTTGCAAAAAATTGAAAAGAAAAAATTGTAATAATTGTTTAAAAAAAAAAAAAAAAACTCTCAATCAACAAGAATAAAAGTTGCAATATTTCAAAATTCAAGTCACTCGCCATGAGGGAAAAGTCACAATGTTATGAGGAAAAAGTGTCGTGGCAAAATGCTAGATACAACATTGTTAATAAGCAGGAACCACAAAACAATTTTACCAAATCCTAGCGCACACAAAGAAATGTCTTGCGAGGTGTCATTAAAACATTTCATTACTTGTCTTTGTTGCTTCTTTACTTGTCTTTCGGTTTAGTTTTATTGCACCATTCCGTCATAGCATTGACTTACTTCATGAAAATTTTTTTATCACTTTTATCCCCTCAAACACTAACTACTTTACTCTTGAAACATTGCAACATTGAAAAATAAAACAGTGAACTCAGCATTTAGTCAATTGGCCATGCTGGACACTTTATAGACAAGGCATTCTTTCCTATGTACCATGAAACTAAGAACGGAGGGGGCAAAACACTTTTCCAATCATCACTTTGCATATTTCTTAGGATCACAGTAGCATTCGCAACAAAAAGAAAATATTTATCCGTGAAGTTACTGGCTCAGATCTCGACAGCCAACTTTATGTAAAATCCCTAACTGCGTTTACTAATACTACTAAACATTTGGGACTGAACGTGGCAATGCCTCGGTGTACTCGGAGTAAAGCTTGACGCGGGAAGGCGAACTTTGACAAATCTACAAGCTGGAATACTCTCGCTGGTTTCATTGTGGCCGAGTGCTCTAGTCACAAATGCATCGTTTTTTTCCCTGTTTGTTTTGCCAGTAATTACATTAAACGTCATGTCTGTAAGAGGTACACCGAGGACTTTACATACAAAAGCACACGAAATGTACGTTACGGCTGCAACTAGTGACTAGTCTGATAATCAAATAATCAACTATTTGGACTATAAATCGTGCAATTACTCAACGGATCTTGTGTAATTTTTTTTCCTCCAGCTTTAAAAATTTTATTTTCTTGTTGACTCAGTCATTGTTAATTAGCACATGCCTAAAACAAACTAAGTATCTTATAATTATGAACGCAAACCGTCAGGACCACAATTTCGTAAAGCTGAAAGCCTTTTTTTTTCGGATTCTAGCGTCGTATTTTGGACGAATTAAGAATAAAAACCTCCAGAATCTGGGAGCGTTTCAAATTGTTGAAAGTGATGCCATCGCACTGTTACTCATGTCAGAGTAATTAGACATCCACGTTAACAACTGAATGATAAAGTCGAATGGCAACAAATTTGGTTGTCGATTTTAGGAAACAGTCCACTACGTCAATTATTTGTTGCAGCCCGAACATACAAACATTCTCATACACACACAGCTAGAAAGCACACAAAACAGACACACATCTACACAATCTCACAGTTTAGGCCCTCTTTCTCGCCTTCCACACACACAAACACACACACAAACACACACTTTTTGGTTATATTTTAGCTCAAGTCCTGAAAGGCAGTGTCAATTTTAATACACAGCTGAAAGAAATCCTGTCTTTACACTCTCTCTTCTAGAAAACTACGAAGCAAGATTGTTGTAAATTTTGTTTCACATTCGCACAGAAGGGGGGGGGGAGGAAAAAACAGCCACCCTTCTCCTTCCAGTTACAAATCAACACTACTTCTGAACACAAGTGTGAGCAGAACTAATATCAGGGTGTTTTTTTTTTCTTGTTGCCATCTTTTTTTCCCCCCAATCCGCATACAAATTCATTTAAAAAAAAAAAAAAAAAAACTCCTGAACACTTTACAATTTAAATGCCGTATCGACTGCGTCGTTCTTAAGCCGATTCAAAAGAGCTGGAACTTAAAGCAAACCTTGGGTTCTGCGTTAAGATCTAAAAGCTATACAAGGTGGAGCAAAAGTCTGGATGAATAAGCATTTTTCCTTGTAATAAATGTTTCTAACAGTTTAGTCTCGGCACGGCGATGAAAGCAAACAAGAATCTGTTCTCGTGCACAAAACCAAAAAAAAATAAAAATTTTTACAGCATTTGTTCTCGTCTTTAGATCCGGGCTTTTGCGCCACCCTGCCCAATCGCGCCACACACACACACACACTAGTTTTCTTTCTTAAGCAAAAAAGCAGGAAGTTATCACAGCTGCCACAATATAAAAAAAAAAAAAGAAAAAATTATGCTACAGTTTGCTTTCAAATTCCACACAATCACGTCAACCCAGGTTAGCTCAAAATAAAATCTTGGAGAGCCTTTCCAACACAAATTTGTTGGTATTTATAACAATTTTTAAAAATACATTCATTCATACTCACTTACAGTAAAGAGCATGAATATTATTATCATCATAATTTTTATTTATTCATTATTATTATTACTATTATTATTATTATTATTATTATTATTACTATTACTATTATTATTATATCATCATCATCCTGGCTACAGACTCAAACCCTAAGATTTTACACCTTGAAGGAGAGAATTTACCTCAAAATGACCTACAAATATCTACACACACAGACAGACACCTCTCGCTCTCTCTCTCTCTCTCTCTCGCTCTCTCTCTCTCTCTCTTTGATGTTGCCCGTTATCACACACTAATATTTCTCCATCTTTGCATTCACAGGATTAAAGTTTAATCTGCAGCAAGACAAATCAGGATTAACCTACCTAGGCTAGGAATGTTTTGTCTTTAAATATAATAATTATTAATAATATTTGTTATAAAACATTAGAAATATTAGAAGGCTTGAGTCATATGTACGCATTTTTAGCTGCCATGACTTATTGCGACGATGAACTAGGCATGAGAATGCTGAACACCTTTCCTTCAGAGCCTGTAATCAATTCTCTAGATCGCCGAGATTTTCGAAAATATTCCGCAAAAAAAAACAACAAAAAAATTGAGCACCGAATCTTTTTTTTCTCCAGTTCTGTGTCATTCTTGAGATTCAACACATTAGCGTAGGAAGACGCCAACACCTTATGGTTTTGTGTGACAGATCAAATGTGGAAACTACGCAACTTGAACGGTAAAGTAGCACCACTACGGATTGAGTTCTAGGAACTGAAGCTAAATTGTTGTATGTAATGAAGTAAGGCACTTTAGTGAGTTGGAAAAAAAAAAAAAAACTATGTTTTTGTATCTGGCAGGTTGTGGCCTTTAGGCTTGTCTTCCTTATATAACTTTGCAAATGCAGCATTTCGCAGTATTTATAAGATTTCTTGCCTTCAGCCGATAGGGAACGCCTTTGATTATTAACTTGCGCTAAATTTCCACTCCACACTATGCTGCTTAAAAAATAAAATAAAATAAAAAAACCATGTACACACACACACACACACACACACACTACTATGCAAAAGTCTTGAGCTCCTTCATTTGTTTATATTTTGCTTTTTAGTTTGTATTCATTAACAGTTCTTCCAGAAAGACTTTTTCTCTCATTTTCTGTCCCTGTCCAGCTGTATTTTATTTTTTTAATCATTCATGCATTCAAAAAAAAAAGAAAAACCTCATCTAATGAACCAGCGAGAAATGACAGACGACCAGGCCGGTGATTATACTGGTGATGATGAATCATGCTGAGCAGTTGGAACAGATGCGAGGGGAATGAGGTTGCTGCTGAGGTTGTTACATCAACACCTAGTTTTTGAAACCATGTCTTTAGGCACTTTACAGCCTGTTACAGTTATATAAAAAACAATATTTTAAAAAACAAGCTTTTTTTTATTCATCATTTAATTTAATATGAAGAAATGGGGGTGGGGGGGGGGGGGCTCAAGACTTTTGCACAATACTGATATTTATGATAAAATTAACCAAATCCTTACTTATCTATCCAAAGTAGGCTGAAGTGATCTCTGGAATGTATAGATAGTTTGTTGCTTATATCATTTTTTTTTTTTTGTTCTTTTTTTATTCGTTTTTTTCCCTCTCTTCTCTTCTGCAGAGCACAGCACAAGTTCGGCTCAGCCAGTGATGCACTCTGACGAATTTTGAAATTAAATTTTGAAATTAAAAACTAAAAACCACAAATATTATTTTGGACACTGGTCAGAGCCCAAATGCTGGTGTGTGTGTGAGGGTGTGTGAGGGTGTGTGAGGGTGAATGTAAAAGCTGAAATTTGTGCAACTCCAGGTTTGTCCTGAGGAGACGAAAGCATCTATAAATGTAAAATGTTTAGACCCTTAAAAAAAGAAAAACAAACTTTAAGCAGAGATTCATACAACTTTAAGACAAAAGGGAAAAAGCTTTGTCGGTATTAGGGATTGCTTCTTCTCTCTCTCTCTCTCTCTCTCTCCCTCCTACACACACACAAAAAAAAGAAAAAAAAAATCTATGTATTCATTCATTCAACACCATTTCCGCACGGCTTCTTGGCATCACTGACTTGTCCAGTTCTGGTGGAACTTTAGGTGTCTCCAGGTGTCTCCTGCTCCTCTGCCTCGTCGTTGGTTGTGTGGAACTCTGCCACATACAGACTTTTATCGATGCTGCTGGGAATAGGCTTGATATCAGTCACAAGCTGGTCCTCGATGGCTTTCAGGTTGAAGCGATCCTCCGCCGTGATCAGATTAATGGCCAGACCCAGGTGGCCAAACCTCCCTGAAACGGACCCAAGTTTCCATGACGACTTTGATGGCTCTCTAAAGCCTAGTGTTTAACGTTTGATCATTTAAAACTCCCTCACCTGAGCGCCCGATGCGATGTAGATACGTCTCCGCGTTCTTCGGGAAGTCGAAGTTGATGACCACGTTCACTGCCTGGATGTCGATGCCTCTCGTAAACAAATCTGTTACGGACATGCGTTCGGTTTAGTTCGGGTTATAATATACGGATCCAGTTCAGGTTCAGTACGCGGACACGAACCCAAGCAAAGACGACACTACCTTAGAAAGGAACGCTGGTTCATAATTGCTTTTAAAGGAGTACATTTAATATATCATCTATTTAAATTTCCTAACATTGAGTTTAATTATAAACAGGTTTAAGACATAAATTATACAAATTGTATTTAATTATAACAAATAAGTATAATTATAAATTATAGCTATAACAAATGAATATGGCACATTTCGAAACCAGTCAAACACAACAACAATCAATAACTGATTAATCACTGAACAAAGCTAAAACTGATGCAGAAATGTGCGCCTGGTTATCCTTAATTATTAAACAATTCTAGCTGCGCAATACATCCCCCCCTTACACACTGATTTATCCTGTGCCACCGTATCAACACTGACCTCCACATACTTATTTAAAACCTTTCAAAATATCATATGTATGAGTAAAATGCGTGCGAGGCATTGATTTGCTCCGCCTCTCTCTAACACACAGATATGTGCTGCTCAGTAACAGTGTAGCTTTTTTTTTTTTTTTACATTTAATTTCAATTACATGTTAAACTCTTGTATCCAGAGTGATTTTGTTCCAAATTATATATGGACAAACAAACCTACCTGTGCAGACCAGATTTCTGCACAAACCATTTCTGAAGTCATGAAAAACCCGGTTTCGGTACTCCTGAAAAAATAAATAAAGTTAGTAAATGAAGACAAACAAATAAATAAATTATAAAAATGAAGGACAACCAGGTAAACTCTTCAGTCTAGTTCAATTGGTTTTCCGTCCACCTGCAGATCTGTTCATTCATAAACACACCTGCATCATCTTGGCATGTATGTAGAAACAGGAGTATCCCAGTTGGGTAATTTTCTTGGCCAGCAGTTCAACCCTCTGAGTCGAGTTGCAAAAGATGATGGACTGATTGATTTGCAGCTGCAGAAATGAAAAAGAAAAGCTTCAAACACCTGGACGCATTATTGCTCACGTTTCCTGGCAAAATTAAAAAGCGCGTGTGTGTGTTACCCTGGAGAAGAGCGTGTTGAGGCAGTGCACCTTCTGCCTCTCAGTAACATAGGCGTAGTACTGCGTGATGCCCTTCAGAGTCAGCTCTTCCATCAGATTGATCTCGTACGGCTTCTTCAGATGCTTCGCCTGGAGGAAGGGAAACACGTTTATCGCACGTCTGATGTACGCGGAGTGTAACGCCTTGATTCTGTGTGGTTTTGACCAATTTACCATGAATTTCTGCACACTGGTGGGAAAGGTGGCGGAATACAGCAAGATCTGTCTGTTCTTGTCCAGGAAGCTGATGATGTCCTCGATGAGCACCACAAAGTCCTGGGAGAGCAGCTTATCCGCCTGTAAGAGACAGAGGCACGATTAGAGGGGGAAAAAAATATATGTATAAATATAAATATCAGATTTTAACTTTTGCGTTTGCTTATAGCACATAAATCGATACATAATAGTCAGTCAAACATCACTGAAAAGACGCAGAAATGTTTTTATTTGCAAACTGTTTTTCATCTAAAGATGAATTTTCACTGCAGGATGAGTCGAAAATTATCCACACTCTTTTTAGAAAAGACAAATCCATCTTTTTAAAAAAAAATTTTTTATCTAATCTCCTTGCTTTTCAATACTTGGTCATATTTTAATATCGGTCAAAAAGCTTTTGTAGTCCCTCATTAAATTTTTTTTTTTTTTAGTTCATCAGAAGTGACTTCATCCTCGTAGGGCTTCTTTCAGGGGACCAAACAGGTGAAAGTCCGATGGAGAGAGATCAGGACTATAGCGAGGATGCTTTAACACCTCAAACTGTATCGACAGCGTGGGTGAAAATGTGCAGACGTGGATCATCATCCAAGATCACGACACCCTTGGACAGCAAGTCCTCTAATCTGAAGTTTAGACTTCGGCTCCTAAATACGCATCTGACCGTAACAAGCACTGTTGAACCTTTTTCCTGATAATGTTCCAATACTGGAGCTCGAGATTCCCAGGAAACTGTAAGCGTTGATGAATTTTCCAGCTGGTGGTCGACTTTTGAACTTTTTCGCGGGCGGCGATTGAGGATGTTTCCGTTCCATACTCTGCTGTTTACTCTCAGGCTCGTATTGATGAATCCGTGTCTCGTCGACAGTAACGATTCTCTTTAAGAAACTTTAACCTTCCTTAGTGTCTCGGTCCAGATATCGAAACGCTTCCGTTCATGCTTTTCTTTTGCGCAAATCATAAGTGCGGCATTAATTTTTGCTCGGACCGCAGTTACAAATGAACTGTTGCAACACGTCATCACCTGCCAAGCACTTACTGGGGAAACTACAGTAGGATCGAGAGGAAAGAGCTGATGGGACAGTGCAGCTAACAAAAAGTTTCAATTTAACCAGGGTGCGGGTAATTTTTCACTCGTCCTCGTAATGAGGTAATGAATTTTACAAGAAAGTTTTAATTCTTGAATGAGAATTTAACGAAAAAAATAATAAAATAAATCAGGGATTATATCATAATCGATGCAAGATTAGTCGGGGCAAAGAGCCACAGTAACTGAGGCATGTTGATTTCTTACACCACGTGGTGCAAGTAACATTTTTGCAATTCCTGTGCACGTAAACAGACGAAGAAGGGAAAATAAACCTTCAGTTTATCTTATTCCATAATATAGTGCACGACTGCTCTTTAGAAAGAAGCTGCAGAAAAACACACTATAAATAACAGTAAAGAAATTTTACATTCTGATAAATAATACACATCACATGCCAGACTCTGACATCTTCACTCCTACCAGAACTAAAAATACCAGCTGGTTCACACCCACACAGGACGCGATCGCTCCAAGATCTCCTACCACAGAATACAGGCTTTAAGGCTTGTGTTCTTTACAAACCCCAAACTCTCACAGTCTTAGAGACTTTATTTAAATGACTGCTGCGTTTATAATCAAAACATTTCCTGCGGCAGGATTTCACCGCATGCATACTGGAAGCATGACGACTACTAGGAATGTTAATGGTCAAATTATTAAAGCAGCAGTTGTATTATCACCAAGAAGCGCCGATCGCGATGACTCACCTCATCCATCACCATAATCTGAACTTTATCCACTTTCGCTACACCCTTCTTGATCAAGTCCAGGATCCTTCCTGGTGTCGCTATGACAACATGCACTACAAGGACACACAAAAAAAAAGAAAAAACACACAAAGACAAGGACAGACTGTTACTGGAAGTTCCATCTTTACAACATGAATGCAGACAGAGCTGAGATTAAGTGTGGGGTAGTTCACAATTTAATGCAATAAAACAATAATTAATAAATAAATAAATAAATAAATAGAAAGGTTCATAACGGCTTGCAGAAGCGACTGCTGCACCCAGAATTGTAAAAGGATTGCGTGTAGGTTCCACATGCCAATGATTTGTATCAATTTGTAACGCCCAGCTGTGCGCAGTATGCAGCCTGGGAGTGTTTGTGGTGTCTTGCCATCTGGATAAGGGCATCCAGGGACAGTCATGTATTTATTTTTTTTGCCCTTTAATGTATTTTGGCTACTAAATACACACACGACGAACTGCACCTTTACGAGCCATCCTTATTCTCACATGAAAAGGATGGGCGAGTTCACGGTTCTCATAATTACCGATTTCATCCAGGCGCATGATGTCATCTCGTAGGTTCGTTCCGCCCGTGGTGGCCATGACTTTGACTCCACCAAGATGTTTACTGAGCTGAATGCTGATCTGGCTGACCTGTAGTGCGAGCTCACGAGTGGGCACCATTACTAAGGCTAGAGAGAGAGAGAGAGAGAGAGAGAGAGAGAGAGAGAGAGAGATGAGATAAACAATGTTTTAATAACAAAGATAAAGAAAAACAATGTTCACTTAGAGCCTCTGCATTAATGATTTAAAAACAAACCAGCATAGTCATACTAGTAAATATAAAAATCTTATAAAATATCATCATGACACATTCGATTAAAATTACGATATTAAATTGGTCCCTGATTTTGTTGCAATTACAAATTGTTTAATGAGGGAGTAAACGTAGCCCCGTTCCTTATTAAATTTGTTCTCTCACTTACAAACCAACTTCAAGTTGTTTAACATTAAACTGAGCAGCACAGATTTCTCCATCATCCGTCATAATTACTGTTTCTAAACAAACTTGGCAATAATTTCACTCCTACCACACGGGATAAAAAAAATAACAAAAAATAAAACGTGCAAATAGTTTAGAGTGCACCACCTGTAGGATTATAAAGAAGCGGCGTCGTGTTATTGCCGCCTCTTCTTTTATTCTAACGCAAGCGGTGCTCAACTAAACGATGCTTGGCTGACTAGTGTAAGTGCGTGTAATAAGTTTAATAAGGATTAGAGACTAATTCAGTCACAGAGTTTGGAGAAAAAGGCAGATCAGAGACAGAATCGGTTGTTATCTGGGCATAACCAGATTTAGATTAACCGAAGACCTGCTGATCACTGTCCGATCGACCGCTTCGTCTCTTTTATAAACATTAAAGATCACCAAACTTTTCGACTGGCGTTTTCATTTTATATAAATTGCTCAATGACTTCAGTGTACTCTGGGTACTTTTAAGTCCCCAATCCCCTCACACTTTCAGGACTTTCTTCTATCATTTGAGTCCATTAATCTATACATATAATAAAACTGTAAAGTTGCCATGTCTGTACATTGAAGATATTTGCAGAAAAATTATTTGCGGGAACGTGAGATGAGTAATGGAGCACATCAAGATGGTTTTGGAATTTTTTTTTGTTGGTGTTTGTTTGCGCACGCATCATGTAACTGAACTTTTTTTTTTTTTTCAGATGTATTTGGCCAAACTTGAGGTAATACATACAGACTTTGTTTCATCACCATGGCCAACAAGCTACTTTGAAATAAAAAAAATAAATAAATAAAAAAAATAGTTCATTTCAAAATTCACTAGATGGCGCTGTACATTTTTATATATATACATACACACACACACACACACACACGCTCATAAGTGTGAAATTGAAATTAATTAATAAACGCAATCTAATACCTTCTTTCCACGGTGTAAAACATTTTTGTTCATTCCAAAAATTCACCAGATGGCATTGTACATTTTTTTAAAACATGCTTACGAGTATCTGATTAAATTCCACGTGGCAGATCTAGTATGAAATAAAATCTAATAAATGTATCTTTGACTCAGCTAACATGATAGAAATACAATTGTACCTCTATTAAAAAGGTGTAATCATCGATATTTATTATTTACTAACTTGAAAAAATATATAATTCTGAATGCTGAGCTTGTTACATTTGTAAACTGTGTTTTTAGGCACTTTGCAGACTGTTGCAGTAAAACATTTGTTCCTTTTTTCTGAAGTTTAATCTACATCATTTAATTTAATAATTCACTATGAAGAAATTAAGTACTGTACACAGGAGCTGAGACAGGAAGTGAATCGTGTTCTTACCCTGAATATAGTCTTTCTTCAAGTCTATCCTCTCCAGCATGGGAATAAGATACGCGCCGCTCTTTCCCGTTCCGTTCTTGGCGCGAGCCAGGATGTCGCGACCGGAGAGAGCAATAGGGATACTCTCCTCCTGAAGGCACAGAGGGTACAAACGAAACGTTACAACTGAAATCGCGCTCTCGGGCACGTCAATAAATAAATAAAGGAGTATATTTCACCTGGACTGGGGAAGGTTTCTCCCATCCCATTTCAAAGATCCCCATGAGTAACTCCCTCTTTAAGCAATAGTCTTCAAACTCGTTCCCCTTTGTGGCGGTCACATCCTGAAAAGAGAGAGAAAATTTAGCATGCTAGTCAAACTGAAACCCTTTATAGGGTCTAGTCAACCACAACCTGTATCCAGGGACTTTACTAGAGATCTCAGGTACGATGTGACATCAAAAGGTTTATTCGGAGAGGGTGAGACACGAAAATATCATCGCTTATTATCTCTGAATACGGACATGTTCGCCTGTGGCCTTGTCCCTCGCCACACACTGAAAATATTATTTTAAATAATATATAATTGTAAACATTGGTATCAGGTGCAGTGCAGTGTCTATTTTTTGTACAATACTTGTGGTCATTTCCACGATCTGTTCTCATCTACAAATGTTCATAGTTCCGCAGGTCTATTCGTACCTGTGAGAAATTTGCCAATATGGAAGGGATGCAAAATTTATATATTCCAACGAAAGAAATGAATTGTAAAAGGATATCACCGTTCTCACACCCTGATGCAAGGCTGGATCGGGTCAGACTGTTCCAACTGCGATGGATTTTTATTTGGATTGAGACGTTAATCTTATCTTAGAGTTCATGTTAAAAGTGTTATTATACAAATATCAGTGTAAACGATATATGTAATGTAAAAATTTAGCCATGGAGATCAAAACTGCTGCAAGTTTAAAAACGTGAGCAATTTAACACGAGAGTCACTTTTGGAGCTAGTGATCCTAGCGGTCATTACCGTGTCGACTCATTGCTTTTTGCCCCTTGTTTTTGCCGCATTGAAAGTACAGCAGATTGAGGGATTGAGTAACTTCTGTACGGTACTAATTGCTGAGTAGCTTTACAACCCTAGCGGATATTATATTCCATTTAATGTAATAGAACGGACCTTCCCAACGTGCCTAGTGGGCCGACTCAAGAATTTAGCTTTCAACATCTTTTAATATGATGTTATATAATTAAAATAACTGCAGCGCGTTTAGCTTTAAGGACTTACAGACGTTTTCATTCTAGTGTCTTTGGGTGGAAGCTGCAGGCTCTTTTTCCAGTCTTCGCCAAACCTACAGTGGAAAGAACAGATCATGCAAAAAGGAATTATTTTATAAAACATAAAAGCATACAGATAAACAGATGCACAATTTAACTTCATCTTAAAACTTTTACTTGATGAGATATGACGCACCTGATTCCAGGTCCTTCCTGAGAGTCTGGAGTCGGTTTTTGGACTCCGGTAGAAACTCTTGCAAACGGATTGCCCTGAACCGTGGGTCCCGATTGCGAGCTCAGCCCCCGGAGCTGCCCGTTCGGCTTGCTGAGCCCCATCGTGACAGCACCCACGTTCTCCATCTTTGCAGTCGCCATCAAGTCGTTTCTTTCTTCTTCGTTAAAGTTATCAAAAGATCAGTTATCTTTGTTGCTTTTCCTGTTTTTTTTTTTTTGCTTTTTACAACAACTGGTCTATAAAAAAGTCCTAAAACATTTACAAAAGGTCTAATATAATCTCCGATTGTTTATCATTTACAAAACATTTACATCTATGTACATGTACAGTGCAACTTCTTCAAAGGAGAGTCACTGACGTCACAGGAATAGGTTCAACACAAAAGCTCTTCCAAATGAAGAGAAATAACCATTTATATGGATAAATAGAATACACCTGCTCAGGGTATAGAAAAATTATACACCTGCAGGTTGGAGAAAATGTGAGTGCTGCAATAGAAGAGCGGAAAAAAAACAAATGCTTCTCTTCTTATCAGGAAGTTCAATATCGCTCTTTTTTTATTTTTCTCTTTTTTTTTTTTTTGTCTCTGTATTGTCCTGAAAGTTTTAAGTACTGGATCAAATGACCGTTCCTTCTCAGTTCCACAATTTTTGTCCCCAAGAACAAGCAAAAGTCAATCCTTGGTGATTGTGATTCGATGCAATATCCAGTTTCTCAATTGTTTTTTTTTTTTTGTTTTTTTTCATAAAATGGTCTCTCTGGTTTGTTCAATATCCATAAAACAGAATGCAGCACTTCAGGGAAACAGGCGTCCAAAATCGAAAGACGACTTTCTCCGTCTCCGTGTACAGAACTCCGGTGTCCAGTTCCTGCTTTTAAAGCATGTAAGGAAGTGTCTGGGTTTTTTTCCCCCCAGCGTAATCGCCTAAGTAGACCTGCAACTGAGGAGGAAAAAAAATGTTTTTAAATAGAACAGATAATAAGGTTGGATAATATTAATGGTTAAATATTCTTACTGGGGTAAATTAAGATTGATTTTTACTCACAAAACAGTCAAACGTCCCATATGACGTGTTCGAGTCAAAACAGGACTTTTAATTGCACAGAATAACAGAACACAGTCATGAGAGTAAACCTTTTCTTTATTTCTCTATATAATCCCCTGCTACACTGACACTTATCCCAGTGTTTCACTAGTGCTTATCGCTTATGTTGAGTTATTACCACATGATCTCGGTCCAAGCCATTTAAGCCACTAAAGAAAGTTTGGGTCAGTTTACAATTATTATTATTTATTTTATTTTTTTTGCTCTTGGGCAATTTCTATACATTTTTACATTACTTTGTAAATTAAGTCAATTTGTACACTTAAAAATTTAGGTTGTAAAAATTTGTATTTTATTCTCGTTTTCTTTTTTGTTCATTGAAAATTATATCCTTAGTTTAATTGTATTCTGTGGTGATTCATTTTTATTTGTTGGCAGGGAAATTTTTTATTCTAGTTTATATCTTTCCATTTTAGGTCTCACAGGTGTACAGGCTTTTTACTACATACATCATACTGCGTATTTGAATAAAGGAAGGGGGGGGGGGGGGTGTGGGAGGCTTGATTCAGACAGGCAGCCGTACTGTGAAAACCTTCTCCGAGCGGTAGTGAAACTCTGGGATTAGTACATTAGTGTAGCAGGGGATTATGTGGAGAAATAGTGATTTTTCTTTCCCCCCAATGACAAAAAGAAAAGTCCCAGTTTGACTTGAACAGCGCTTGACTGATCTGCATGCCAGCAAGTGGTGTTCAAGACACACAACCAACACCCTCACCAAATCTAAACCAACCTAACAGCAAACTAGCTACATATACCTTGACGTGCTTCTGGAGTTACGTTGTGCACGTTTAAGGCGAGGTTTTTCATTAGTAGGAGTCATTTTACACACCTTAACAAAACATTACCTACTCTGATGGAAAAGGTGTATAAAGAAGAAATCAAATACTTTTCAGCTTTCCATCATTGAAGAAAAGAACGCAGTCGCATAATCACCAAACTAACTTTTTTTTTTTTAATGACAAACTAGGTTTGCTGCTAACAAACTGCTCCAGTATCACAATGCCAACACAATCCCTGAACGTCATAACGTATATAATTCCTCAAAATACAAGGTGGATGTCTCACCCCAAGGTAGTGTTTGTGTTGCCATTGCAATACTGGAGCAAGATAAATCATTGGAAGAATCTGAATTATTTCCTTAAATAGAACTCCTCAAAATGGTTACTTTCTTCCCCCGCCACATAAAGGTACAATTTATTAGAAGTGTGGGGGGGTGGAGACCGTAAGCGTGGGGGGAAGGAGACCGTTATGAATGGTGATTCTTGTGTGTCACGATTCACACATCACCAAAATCTTTTTTTTTTATGGTGTTGCATTATCAAAAATCGTGGATGTTAAAATCCTCGGATCTGCCCTTTCCTCCAAACCCCGTGAGTGAATTAGTCTCAAACGCACTCACTACACACACGCTTAAACCAATCTCTAAACACCGCGAGCAAACATTAGATGTGTTGGAAGCCGCAAGCTTCCGCGTGTTCACAGGGACTCGACCCGAGCGCTCACTGTCGAGTTGAGTTTTGAGCCTTTGGAGGGTCTTAATAATTTCTTAATAATCCGACAGGTGGTGCAAATATTTACATGTTTTCATCCCATATAGTAGGAGTGAAGTATTTGCCAAGATTGTTTTTTAATTATAATTATGCCGGATGACCGAGATACGTGCTGCTCAGTTAAATGTTAAACTCTTTTATTTGGAGTTGGTTTGTATTGTGAGAAAACTAATGCTATAAGAACCACACTACAGTTAATTACTTGTTAAACTTTTTTTTTTAATATTAAAATTGTAAAAATAAATAAATTAATTAAAAAAATTATTTTATATCGTACCGCGATATTTATGAAATCGTAATAATTCTAGAATAATCGAGGTATCGTGATAACACGGTGTTGTGAGGTGACCGCTGATTCCCATCACTGATATTTATAACAATTTATACTTTAAAGCATTAAAGTGTTTGAAACAAAGTGTGTGAGTGAGCTCCAACTTACTCAGCACATGTATATATGTTTCCTGATCGAGTGTGCAGAGATGGTTTAACAACATTTATTTTTCATTTATCCAAAGCACTCGGTGGTGAGTGAAGTGATTCTGTCAGGGAAAATCCTGATCACGTTGGAGGCTAATCGGCTAGCAGGAAGCCATTCGCCGCGTAAATGATAACTTCCCACAATCCAACCTGAATAAACTCGGTATGTTTAGTCAGGTTAGAGTTCATCAACTGAATTATGAAATAAAAATAATAATAATAACTAAATAAAATTCCGGCTCATTTGCTGAAAATTGTCGCCGGAGCGTTAGCATATTTAGCGTTAGCATATTTAGCGTGACGTAACCGTCAATGCTATGTTTGTTTATTTGTTTGTTCAAGATTTAAAAAGAAAACTTTCGACAGTATGAGCCGCACACACTCACCCTCCACTCCCTGTGCCGATGGTTTCTTCTGTATAAATCAGATTAAACACGTGAAAAATGATCCTGTTTTAAAAACGGACTGAACGCACTTAAATCCACTCGTCTTTTGTTGTGCTTCTTAACAACATGGTCGACCTCTTCTTTACAGAGCAGGAGAAATAAGCTACACCGCCCCCTGCAGGCTGGAGGAGTCAAAAACTTACACCGAGCAGCCAAAATATTATCACCACCTGCCTAATATCGAGTAGATCCCAACGTTTGCCACCAAAAAAAAACTTTTCCTCAATAACCTTTCCTTCATTTTCAATTTGATCTATAATTTGATCACTTCTAGCGCTTCTATTGATTCAAAATCTTGCCATGAACTTGGTACATTTTGTACAATTTCCAAAAAATATTTAGCCACCAATCAATTGGAAACCAATAGCGCATAATGTTGTCACACCAAACACAATTACAGTTTTAAATAATTTAGAGGTTTATCGCTGATTACATTAAAGCTGATCTTAGTTTTAGCTTTAAACTTTTAGCTATTTCTTAATAATCTTTTTCTGTCAACGACGGGTAATTTAGCATCTCGTTACAATCGCGGCTGAAGGTGGATGGGACATATTAGGCAGCAAGTGAAGTTGTCCTGAAGTCGATGTGTTGGAAGCGACTCCAAAACTGCAGCGCTTGTGGGATGTTCCTGGGTCTGCAGTGGTCAGGACCACCACAAGTGATCCAAGGAAGGAAAACCAGGTAACTGGCGACAGGGTCATGGGTGGCCATGGCTCACTGATGCACATGGGGAGTGATGTGGCCCGTGTGGTTCATGGCCTGGACGTGGCCCGTGTAGTCCGATCCAACAAGAGCACTATAATGTAGATCAAATTGAGGAAAAGGTTAATGCTGGTTCTGATAGAAATGGTGGCAAAATGGTGCGACCTACTCAAAATTAGGCAGGTGGTTATAATGTTATGGCTGATCAAGGTTCAAGGTTTTTATTTGTCGATGATGTCATATGTGCAGACATACAGAGGAATCAAAATACAGGTTCTCTTCTCTCTCATCAAGTGTTTACATTGGCGATGCAATACAGAAACTTTGGATGCAATTGTATCTGCACTCTGGCTATAATTAATTCATTTTAATTAAACCTTAAACAGGACAAATATTTTTCCTTTCTCCTGAGATGGCAAAACACTTTGTCCGTCTGTCAAAAGGCTTTCATACTCTCTTATTAAAAAAAAAAAAAATCATCTTTATGTCTATTATGAATCTTTATCCTGCTTTCAGGATCAGGACAACAGGGAGGATGATTTAACACCTCAAAACGAAGTTGAAGTGTTGACAGTGTGGGCAGAAGTGTGTCGTCCAAGATCACAACTTGGATAGCTGTCCTCTGTGATTGATTTTTGAACATTTTTCCTGATAATTTTCCATTACTGGCCCTTGAGAATCCCAGAAAACTGTAAGTATTGATGAATTTTCCACCTGATGGTTGACTTTTTAACTTTTTCTAGGCCTGCGATTGAGGGTTCCATACTGCACAGCTGGTGGATGCCCTTGATGGATGCCCACACACTATGGGCATTTTGGTAACACCAGTTAGTCTAATCTGCATGTTTTTGGACTGTGGGAGTAAACCGAAGTACCAAGAGGAAACCCACCAAGCATGAGGAGAACATGAAAGCTCCATGCACACAGACCCGAGGTGGTAATCAATCCCGGACCCTGGAGGTGCGAGGCAACAGTGCTAAGCACTAAGGCACTGTGTTTGCCCACCTCAAATGAATAAAACAATAATACAGTGTAATAAAGTTTATGTTTCTTACCTTGAAATAAAAACCTTATTCTCATCAATCTGGAGATTGTGACGATGGAACCCAGTCGAATTAAAGCTAAATGTAACCATTTCCCTGTTTGATCTCGTTGTCATGGCGCTATTAAGAGCCGGCAAGCACACAGAGTTTAACAGCTAACAGGCTTTGACATTCAAAATTGTAGTGACGTTCCAACTATGCAAAGAAAAGCTCAGTGTCTCTAACTAGTGGACACACCTTTCTGTGCCGAGGTTCACACAGCTGAATGAGGTCAGACGTTTCTCAGACTACGCTGCTGTGTGTTTTGACTGTCTTTAGGGCTGGACACGTGTCACATGCTCAACTTGGTGATAAGTGGGAATGTGCGACAAGTGCACTCATGATAGTTAGTGACACAGTCTGATCAACTTTCCATGCGTTTTTTAAGTCAGCCCAATAGGACATGATGTAAATTTTACTATAAAATCGTTTTGATGTTACAACGTCTTGTGTTTCCCTCTAAGATCAGTTTTGCCTTGTTTATGTATGAAAATCAGTCTGTGAAGATGAAGCGTCATTATTTTATCATCAGGCGTTTATGTCACACTGTGAACATGTCACAGACGTTCCTCACAGAATTTAACAGTAGGCAGCGTTAACTACGGGTGGTGGGTGTTCGTTGTGTGTTTGCACAGGTAGTTCCACCACAGGAGTGTCACAGACACGTTCCTGACTGAATGTAACAGAAGGCACATCAGCAGCATCGGCACCATCAACTTTTACGTCATTCTGTGAGCATGTCACAGGCGAGCCACGGCTGGGTCCATCTGCAAGGAGCGGTCAAGAAACCGTCTCCGGTACAAATACAGTCACTAGCCATCAGAGAGCAGCTTCCTGCATCAGCCCAATCAAGTCCAAGATCACCTTCATGTCTCCAAACACATCCCAAGCAGACCAAACCATGCTCTAAATATGCTCTAAGATGAGAGAGCATACAAGCTCCACGCACAGAGGTGGGAACCGAACCAGGACCAGGACTGCAAGGCAACAGTGCTAACCACTAAGCCACCCTGCCGCTTCATGGTAACACAATGTTATACAATTCTATGTTTCACAATACTAATGAATCGCAATTTTTTTCACCACGTTCCCTCCGAACCTCCAGCACTGCTCGGCTGGTCCCACCATCTCTGGATAACATGCGTCTAGACTGTTCTCTGTTCTGGCCCCTAGGTGGTGGAATGAACTTCCTCTAGATGCCCATACAGCTGAGTTTCAGGAAATCTTCAAACGACGATTTAAGACATATTGATTCCTTTAATATTTTAATTACCCCCTCCCCCAAAAACAACAACAACAACAAAAAAAAAAACCTTCGCATAGGTGCTTGACTGGTACTTAATTAGTAACACAGTAACCAGTGTAAGGATCTATCCAATGACAGGAACTTCAAAGCACTTTTGAAAGTTGCTCTGGATCAGGGCATTCGCCAAATCCTTAAATATAAATGTTTGGATATTTCTCCTTCAGCCAACAGAGGTCCTCATGCCTCATCAGGAATGAACCATCTTCACGACTTTCCTGTCTACTCACTATTTTTGTGAGACACCTTTGCAAAGGCTGGCCACCCTTTTAATATGCAAATTGTCATGTTAATTTATAGCCATTGTCTATCTAATGGTAACCAGAAACACACCGATGTGTGTGCAGGCTTTCATTCCATCCAAGCAGAAGCCACACGCAACAGTCTATTAAAAGCCAAGCAGGAGTAATTAAACTGGTGGAATCCGGTGTAGCTTCTGTTTGGTTGGAATGAAAGCCCACACCCACACCGGCCCCTTTCTGAATCTCATTTTCTGAGTCATCTCTGGTCTGATGAGCATTTTGACCCTTACCTAGTATTTTTACAACTCCCATGGGTTTATTGTTCATATCTGGGTTTTGACTCAGCCAGGTTTTGACCTTTCACCTTGTTTATGCATTTTGGATTGTTGCTGTGAATAAATGTCTGGTAGACGAAGATTCAGACTTCAAAAGTCTTATGTCCTATAGAAGTGGTTTGACATAATGTTTACGGATTTTCTTTAAAAATAATTCTCACAGAATTAATGACTCCTGCACAATTACTGGAATTTATTTGAAATGTACTGAAATTATAATATACACACACTATATTGCCAAAAGTATTCGTCATTTACCTTTAAAAGCATATGAACTTGAGTAACATCCAATGCTTAATTCATAGGGTTTAATATGATGTTGGCCAAGCCTTAGAGGGTTTCCAAAAGGTTTAGGAGTGTGTTTATGGGAATTTTTTTTTTTAATGAATCCTTCAGCATACCAAGTCATTTCGGACAATTTCATACTCCCAACTTTGTGGAAACAGTTTCGGGACGACCCCTTCATGTTCCAATATGACTGTGCACCAGTGCACAAAGCAAGGTCCATAAAGACACGAATCTTCCCAGAAGAGTTGAAGCTGCTAATGGGTTAAGAATTGGATGCATGTGAAGGCAGGCGAGCAAATACTTTTGACAATATAGTGTATACAGCCAAAAGGATTTATACATACTTAAGGAAATTATTATCATATATATCAATATATAACGTATAGCAATAAATGTAGTATTTAGAAGTGTTTCGATTTTTTTGTCTGACTATATATTTGGCTCCACCCACATGCAGAGCCTGATCCCAGTGTGCTCCCGTTACCTGCGATTGGAGTGTGTGGTCAACTCGCTTCCGCTCCTCAGGCTGCTCCAATGTTTCTGCTCCCCTTACTTCGGCCTGTAGTATGTGCTGTCGCTATAGACACACTGCAGTCTGTTTCTGGGTGTCAGTAGCCCTGAGCTCAGTCTGACACACCCATTAGTGCTACTGTTACACTGGATGAGGAATGCCTGTGACACGCTCACAGCATGACTTAAAAGTCGATGGCTACCTTTACAAACCCCGCCCGCCCATACAAACAAAGAATAGATCAAGTATTTGAGAATGTCCCCTTATGTTTAATAAACGCAAGCAGAAATGACAAAGACAGTGTTCGAAGCAAGTCCAAAATATATTTATTCGATTTTAGACAGGAAGAAACATTCTTGAACACTTGGAACATTTTAATCCTTAAAAATGTTAAATAAATACGAACACACAAGCTTCATTAACATCTGATAAGAAAGAGGCTTGTATAACCTTGTTAAATAAACTACACTGCATTCATTATTAATCTCATACCAAATCCGGTGTGCAACTAAACCTTTTGGTTATGGAGACTTTTACAGGAAAATGTAAAACATTTAAAACATCAAGTGGATGCATCCACATAGTGTTTTTAAATCATCCAGGTAGCTGTTCAGTTATATGGAATAAGAGCTTTTCCCAAAAAAATCATCACCCATTTAATTGCTAACACTTTTGATTCCAATACATTCAAAATCCATACAAGTACAAAGTAAAAACCGTTACTCATCCGCTATACCGCTGATTCTGTATAGGGTCACTGGTGGGTGGAGCCTATACCAGGGGACTCGGGGCATGGGGTGGGTTACACTCTGGGTGGGGTGCCACATACACACACAAGAGGCAATTTGGAAACATTAATTAGCTGACTGGACTGTGGAGGGGAAAGACACCAGGCATGTGGAAAACATGCAAACCGAAATCACTAACCACTATGTGATCACTCAGCCCGAGAGAAATTCATTTCATTTCATTTCATTTCATTTCATTTCATTTCACCCCAGCCCAAAATAGGCAAAGTTAAAATCTTAATCTTAAAATAGTAATATCATATTTAGCGAATGCAGATTCAAAACACTGGACATTATTGATTATAATCTTATAAGTAAAGTTGTGCGTAAATATTTTGCATAGATCAAACTGTGTATAGAAAAGCTTAATTTGAAGAATATTGATCACGTGTAAAGTGCAAAGTGTGATCGTGACGCTTATTGCCTCAAACAAAACTCCCTGAAAGATCAAGTGCATAGACAACCTGAATAGAAATAAACCATCAATGTAAGGCCTAAAAGGCAGAACTGTTGGTTATTTTCCCTCCGTCTTTATGAAAAAAGAAAAAAAAGAGGAAAAAGAAAAAACCTTAATATACAATGTACAGTGAATAATATCAGCCACCGCTCCTGTTTATACATCTTCCTTTTTTAAAATAATTCTACAGTTATTTTTACTCGTCAGGTTTGTATTTACGTACTTGCTTTCTGTATTTGTCCCGTTCTTTAATCATAACAGAAAAAAGACTGATTTAAACTAAATGTCATGGATGACCTGGTGAACTAGTATGAGGATGTGTTTTTGATCGAGACTCGAAGGCTCATGTATAACTAACTCCAGACCTCCGGGAGCCTCCTGTGCACTGATTGCTGCTCCCTGATGATCACATACAGTATCATGGAAACGCCGCCGCCCACAGGGACAGGCTTTAGGTTCACCTAAGATGAATCAGTTCGAGCTCTAACAAAAAACTAGACAAAACAAAAAATCTATTGTAACCCAAAAAAATCTTTTAGCGAGAAAGCGATTCATCTTGTGTACGTCATCGAACATGTAATTATTTAACATAATAATTATTTATTTTAATAATGAAATGAAGTCATTTAGTCACAATATTCCGCTGTATTTCTTAATATAATTTATTTACAATAAAAAAAAAATCGAAACTGTATCACGTTAATTTGTGTCTGTGTACGCGGGGCGCCGGACAAACGAGTGTCTATGTAGCACGTAAATGTTTGAGGCTGAGCTCTAATTGGGTTTTTCCAAATCATCCTTGGGGCGGAGCTCTGTGCGGCCCGAACCCTCCCACTTTTGTTCTTAGCAAATTAATATTGTTTTTAAATATTTGGCCTCATGTGATTGGACCATGTGATTCTCAGCGAGTCTTTTCCAGCCCTTCTTATGGCGAGCGGAGCTGCTGACTGGATGTGATGTGAGTCGGGACTTTATTTTATACTAGTAGTGATGATGCGAGAAAATGTTTTTTTGCACCAGCCGCCACTGTTCCCTCCCTGTAACGGTGCTTTATCAGCTGAGAAGGTCTAATGTCAGATATCAATATTATTATGGCCTGGTTGTGGCTCTTCTCTCCCACATTAATATTGCCCACATAGCGTACGGAATGTTAGCCCATGACCAGTTGCCAAATGAACAATTATTGTATATTTATAGAGGCTAAAAGTTTTACAAAAAAACTTTACTACACATTTATTAATTGAAGTTCAACTGAACTTGTGTGTGTGAGTGGGGGGGGGCATCTTAAAACAATTCAAAACAAGCAGGTTTTATTATTATTATTATTATTATAAAAATTATTATTATTATTATTATTATTATTATTATTTATAATAAGAAGCGTCAAAATGGACCAACGGAACAACATCTTTGCCAGAGGTGGCCCACATTCAGGTATTATCTGAGTTAGATGTTTAATCATTAGGCATATTTGATCAGAGTTTCATTGTGCTTTGTTTTGCTGGAAGACTTCCTTGATTCGTGCTACACAAATGTCCGCTGCATCCTTAGTCTCTTTGCAGAGTTGTACTAGGCTGAGGAAGCCATGTGGGATGTTCTCCACTACAGTCAGCGTCACCTTTTGGTCAATGTTCTTCAACCTTTTCGCAAACATCACAGACTCATCCAAGAAAGCATCCAAAGCTGAAGCCTACAGAAGACAGCAGTCAAAGGTCAGCAGTACATTTATTTCTTCCTATCATCATCTCTACATGTTTCTTGCTGTGATTGTGCTTCTGATGCCGTTCCCTCACCAGTGGGTATCCATTGTGTAGAGAGTAGATTAACTACGTTTGTATGCCATGTGGCCCACGTTTTATATTTATGTATTTTAATGCTGTAATCATCTGTATTATCATCACTGTGTACGTATTCCTCCAATGGAAACTTGCAGTGCGGCGGCGTTGGCATTCTCGTTCCCACAGCGTTTTCACGCAGCATCCAGTGTAGCTTTTGAAAGGGAACGTCTCAGGTTACTTTGTTGTAACCCTGTTCCCTGAAAAAGCGGGAACGAGATGCTGCGCTCCAATGCCGCACTGCTGGCGTGGCTGGACGTCCTTTCAGACAAAAATTGACCCGAGAACGTTCAGTCCTATTTATAACCTGCAGGTGCACCTCATCAGATGACGTCACCTGACCGAGGTTATACAAGCCAAAATCTGGCGTGTTTGATACACACGTGCTTCACAACAGGTCGAACGAAGAGATGTTCCCCACAAGGCTTTCACACAGCATCTCGTTCCCACTTTTTCAGAGAACAGGGTTACAACAAAGTAACCTGAGACGAATCTGTCTCTTTAAGCAGCGCACGCAGTGAATGTATGCATGCGGGAACAGGCCACACTGGGCCCTTTCTTTTATTATTTATGAGCCCCTCAAAATGTGTGTGTGTGTGTGTGTGTGTGTGTGTGTGTGTGTGTGTGTGTGTGTATGAAAATAGCTGTAATTCCTGAATGGTTAATGTCACACATTTGTCAAACTTCTTGAATTAAAGCTGAAAGTCTTGACTTTCTTGGCTCACATCTGGAGGGATCCAGTTCAAATTCAGTGTGGTGGTGTGCAGAGGCCAAATGCCAAACAATTTATCTTAGTTCTAAAATATATGGGCCTGACTGTATATCACATTAAAAGTGGAAAAAGATCTGTTAAAACACCTGTACAATAAAGTCTAAGCCTCTAAAAATTCCATCCATACATTGAAGAACCTCTGTAGTCCATCTAGGGATCATGGAGGCCAATGGTGACAATTGGTGACCATTATATTTCTTCCCATATTGTATGACTGTGGTAGGACCTCCAGTCAACATTCACACACACATTCACACACTACGGGCAATTTGGGAACGCCAAGTAGCCTAATCTGCATGTCTCTGGACTGTTGAGGAAACCAGAGAACCTGGAGGAAACCCACTAAACACAGGGACAACATACAAACTCTATGCACACGGACCCCGAGGTGGGAATCGAACCCAGGACCTGGAGGTGCAAGGCAACAGTACTAACCACTAGTCTAAAAAAAATACATAATGCTTAACGATTCAAAAAGAAGAATGAAAAATTCTTCCTAGTGTTGTCAGACCTTTGGACCCGACTCTATACTTACACTACATCCATTCTAGTTCTTACCACTATATGTAGAGGTGGCAGTCCCCTGAGGAGATTGTCAGGTGCAAGGAGAGGAGATACAAACGGATTCTTCATTATAGGTGTCCAGGGGATATCAATCTCTACCGGACAGCTGGAGCACAGCGGTTCGAAGCCTTCTGGGAATTCTATCAAGGCCCGCAGTATTTCAGCAGAATTCGGCATGACGTTTTGAGAACCATCAGATGACTTAACAGGTAAGGTGGGTGTGGGGCCCAGCAGAGACTGCAGCCAGTTGGAAGCTTGTTGTGTGATGTTTTCAAGTAAAAGCGCAGTGTCCTGTCCCAAAGCGCTCAGAGTGCCTAGCTGCTGTCTGGGCTGCACCGACACACTATCCACACCTGACAGAGAGCAAATGTGGGAGAGGGAAAACAGAACATAACAGTTAATATCAAGAAGTTAGTGGTTTTAACTTCAGGATTGATATAAGTAATCAGTCATGGTCTTACCAGTGTATGCATTAATACACTTATAAAGCACACTAAAGGGTAACACTGGGTCGAAGGCCGCGAGAAACCGTGATGGTGAGACGGCAGGAATCAAAAGTGTCACCGGGTAGGCAGCCATGATGCCATCGGGGATTCTGACTCCGTGAGACATGGCCTTCATTGAGACAGTAATACAAAGGTTACCACCAGCACTGTCTCCTGCTAGACACACCCGCTCCGCTGTCGAGCCTGAGAGGAAATACCCAGGATAAGTGTTTACATCTCGCAATGTGATAAACAAGGAGAAAAATATATTTTTGTCTTTGCATGAATTTGTGTACCCAGTAAGTTAGAGTTCTTTAGAGCCCAGCAATAAGCATAGAAGCATTCTTCTAGAGCCCGAGGAAAGGGGGCTTCAGGGGCCAGGGAATAATCCACAGATAGAATGGGGGCGTTTAATTCCTTTGACCAGCTCTTTAAGTAGCTCTAAAACACCGAGAAATCAAGGAAGGATTTAAATTATATACAGAGAAAGGCCAACATTTAAATTTAGAATATTTCAATTATAGGTAGTCCCCTACTTACGAAACATTCGAGTTACGAACGGACCGTGATTCTACTTCCGGTTCAATCATGGAAGTCATTCACGTGTATTGTACAAAGAATAGTCGCTGCAGTGCACCAGAGTTATAATTATATATCATATTTTCATTGTCTTAATGAATGTATAAAATGTCCAAAGTCCGACATATTGTATGTATGTGCGTGTGTGTGTGTTTGGGGGGGGGGGGGGGGGGGTGCGGGAGAAATGAGTGTCGACCTCAGTGGCTCCAATGAATCAGTCCGGGAGCACGATGATAGAAAATGTCTGTGCTGTAAAGGTGCTCTGATGGTGAATAACGTTAATTTCTACAAAATCCTTGACAAAACAGAGTTTACAGTCCAGTACAGTAGAAAACAGCTCTGAGACAAATTAGCGCCGGGGGATATGAAGGCAACACTGTTCTATTATACATTTCACTGTGGGATTCATTTCCTCAGGTGTAGTTACTTTTTAAATGTGGGGAACAGAACTTGTTCGTAAATTAGGGACTACCTGTACTGGAAGTGGACGTAATACCAAGACTCAACAGTTTACATAGTAAGACGTTCACTCAAATCAAATAAATCCGTAGATTATTTTGAACAGACAGATTTGGCATACTTCATGAGACTTAGAAGTCTGGGCCACAAATCCGCCCCCATGGAAGTGGATGAGGAGGAATGGAGAGGGGGGGCCACACTGATCCCTGGAGCTACCAGAACTTCCAGATGCCTCAGACTGAGAGTATGAGAGCAACTCTGCACTTTCCTGCAGAGGAAGATAGAAAAAGGTAATGTGTCAGTGGCTTTCAGTCACCTAGTGAATACGCTATGAATATACTGAATATGCACATAAACAACCACATCCACAGAGTGCAATGACACACCTGTCCTAGGCGGAGCACGTGGGAGATAAGACGCACATGAACTGGTCCTGGCCCCCAGTGGGCAATGGGAGGCGACACTGGGATCGAGAGACTTGGGTCTGAGGCTAAAGGTAAAGTCAACGTCTCACCTGGAATAGTTAGAGTCATATTCACCTCCACGGAATCTGATCTGATCCTTGCTAAACCCTGGAAGAACAGTGACATAAAAAAGCATAGACAAATTGACTAAATATTGGCCTTTTAGCATAACTACTTTGTCTATATATTGAAATATATATTCAATTTGATTTAATTTTATTTGTATAGCGCTTTTAACAATTTTCATCCTCGCAAAGCAGCTTTACACAATTAATAATGGTCAGATCGTCCCTGATGAACGAGCCGAGGGCGACAGTGGCAAGGAAAAACTCCCTGAGATGGTAATAGGAAGAAACCTTGAGAGGAACCAGACTCAACAGGGAACCCATCCTCATCTGGGTGATAACGGAGAGCAGGGATTGATCTGCACTCATACTGTGTGTTAGGAGGCTGGAGGTTCAGTATAACAGTTGTTTACAGATGTTAACTGATGTTAATATGGAGTCCAGGTAGTTATTGGAGGCTCAGGTAGACTTGTAGGAAATTCCAGTCCTGAACTATTGAGTGACTGTAGCCAAGTCCACAGAGAAACAGCTTTCAACATCAGTCGAGGCCCAAACCGTCTTCATAGTAGAGTGAAACCGTCCCCAGACACCGGACGCATCCCAAAGAGACACACGGGGCATCCATGTGACCAGATCTCCAACCATAAGGGGGCACCAGGATGAGTCAGGCAGGTCCAGAAGGCAGAGGGAGTCTGGATCAACGGCAGCTCAGGAAGACATGTGTAGCTCAACAGAGAGGGAAAGAGAGAGAGAGAGAGACAGAGGGGGGAGAGCAGAAGAGTAGGAGAGAGAACAGTTCGGTCTGGTCACAGTCAACATGTATAAGGTGAAAGTATATTAGTGCAAAGTGCAAGCAGGGACTCCGGCAGGACTAACTATGACATCATCACTAAAAGGGAGGAGCCAGAAGGAAACACAGACATGAGGGGGAACTGAGATGTAAAGCAACCAATCACCTCACCGTCAACAAACCTGAGTGAACAATGAGAGTGGGGAGGACAGCATCTAAACATACCAGTTCACCAGATACTCTACAGCCATGAGTCCCCCAGATCTGCTCCTTTACCTAAGGCTCATCTATTTACAAACATGCTGCGCTAAATAAACAGGTTTTTAGTCTAGACTTAAACACTGAGACTGTGTCTGAGTCCCGAACATTAATAGGAAGACTATTCCATAACTTTGGGGCTTTGTAAGAAAAAGCTCCGCCCCCTGCTGTAGTTTTAATAATACGTGGTACTGACAGGCGCCTGCATCCTTTGATGGAAGTAGGCGTGGCGGATCGTAAGACACCAACAGTTCACTCAGATACTGTGGCGCGAGACCATTTAGTGCTTTATATGCTTTTTTCGTATTGTTCCCGCGAAAGTTCCTCGTCTGTTTGTAACAGCGTTTTAGATTATATTTTGTTTCTGTTTATATATATATATATTTTTTTTGTTTGTTTGTTTTGTTTTCTCGTTTTTACTAAATAACAAACTAGTTTTTACACTTTAATACTACTGAACTTTATCAGTTTTTTTGCGCTTTTTGAGAGGACGCGCCCACCATCTCACCAACAACAAGCGAATCCATCAGCAAATAATCACAACTCCGGCACAAAGGTACGTTATCATGTCCACCGTTCAGCTCGCTCAGTGTGTGGAGTGCAGGATGTTTAGACATTAACATAAACCTGAAAGAGCTCCAGTTATAGGAGACTCCATACTGAGGCAGGTGAAATTAGCTCGGCCTGTAGGGGGCGCCAGCGGCAGTGGTCAGGTGTATCCCGGGAGCCAGAGCACCGGACATAGCAGGTAATCTTAGGGCTCCAGGTCAGCATAGGTTCTCTAAGATAGTGGTACATGCTGGAGCTAATGATATACGCCTTCGTCAGTCAGAGGTTAGCAAGAGTAACTTTACAGAGGTGTTTAAAATAGCGAAGGCGATGTCCGATGAAGTAGTTTGCTCTGGTCCCATCCCAATGAGACGTGACCACATAGCTTACAGCAGGTTATGGTCGCTGAACCGCTGGATGTCCGGGTGACGCTCCGAAAACAACGTGGGCTTCATAGACAACTGGAAGACCTTTGAGGGCAAAACTGGCCTGTTAGGGCGGGACGGTGTCCATCCCACTCGGGAAGGTGCTGCTCTCATTTCTTGTAGTATAGCACATAGTCTCAGAAGAGGCCGAGTTAATCGGTGACAATCCAGAGCCAAGGCCAGGGAGCAGACAGACAGGCTAAACCAACCGTCTGCTAGCTGCATAGAGTCGTCACTCAGGGTTCATCATATTGAGACTGTGTCTGTTCCCCGAGATAAACATAAACATACATTTAGAAAGACTCAGAAAGTCTGTTTTAGTAATTTAATTAACATAGATACCACAAACTCAGATCACACTGAATGTGCAGCCGCACCTCTGATCTGAAGCTATGCTTCAGGCTGCTTCTCCTTCCAAGCTATTTTGAATACTAACAATTTAGTTTGGCGCCATTTACGTTCGAATTTTCGAGCGGTTTGTTTTAAAGCACGTGTGTGGTCATTATACCAAGGAGCGAGTTTCTTATCTCTAATCATTTTCCTTTTAACTGGAGCTACATTATCTAAGCTATAACGAAGTGCTGACTCTAGATATTCATTCGCCTGTTCGAGTTCTGTGAAGTCAGATGGAGATCCAATCAAAGTTGATAATTCTGGAAGATTATTGATGAAGCTCTGTGCGGTATTTGATGTAAATGTACGTTTAAGGCGGTAGCGCGGTGCTGTGTGTACATTATTACTATGACACGCTTTAATCGAGACAAGATAGTGATCTGAGATAACTTCAGACTGTGGAATTGTGGTTATATTTCCTATACTTAATCCGAAGGATAATATTAAATCTAAAGTGTGACCTG